>JAYJLV010079900.1:0-14450 GCA_036873485.1 Torymus texanus
ATATACACAAATAAGGTGTACGATCATCGCTCGCCGTCACTCTAATTGAGAAATGTAACGCTGTGAAATTCTGAAAACTCACCTTTGTACCGAAGGGATCCGTTCAATTTGCTACCACCACACCATACCACACCACCAGCAACAATCACGTTCTTCTCCTCACCCCAATACGAAATTCCTCCTCCTCCTCTTCCCACTCTTCTCTTATACTCGCTCTTGCGGGCTTAATCCACGCGCTTGCAGTCGTTGACCCGAGCCACGAGCGTGGTGCCTAACTCTCTACCTGCAATATCCTGTTTTCTCATTACCTCTGCCCGATTATTTTGAATTAAAGTCGCACCAGTGCGCACACGCGCTCTAATAAAGGAGAGAGAGAGAGAGCATGGGAACGCAGGTAACACGCGAGATTATGCCGAGCGTTGGTGGTGGCACGTTGTTGCAAGGGTATAAGTATTAGTAGTAGTAGAAAGACAAGAGCTAGGGAACGAAATAAAAGTATAAATGTAAAGAGGTACACGGCGGTCTTGTCTTTCATTATAACGCAGCGCGTGGGTGCGTGTGAAACTTTAAACGAGAGATACCGTAACGACGGTTCTTTTGGGTTTTTCTTTTTATACGTGGTGTGTGTGCGTATAATTGCGTGTGTATATACACACACACGTAAGACTGAGAAATCTAAGAAGAATAAGGTATAGCTATATACGAGAGGTAGACCCAAGTTAATTCGTCGTGGCGTCGCCGGAGGTATGTAAATTTACCTCGTGGAAGTACGGCGCAACGGTTGAGAGACGGGATAATCTACTTCGCCCCGCGTGCGCAGAGTTAATATTTGCTTTGAATCTGACTAGAGAGAAAGACGACGACGCGACGCTCTCTTTGTCTTTTAATCGAGTGCAGTGCCCGGCGTGTTACGAATTTTCTTTTGCACTATATATATATAACCGTTATTCGGTTATTTATGTATATATACGTACGTATGTAGAAGATTTTTTCCATCGTGAATAATCGATCGCTCTTCTACGTCGTTGAAGCTAGTAATACTAATGATAAGTGACTGACGATAAATCTTGGAGTGGGTAGAATGAGGGGGCGAAATTTTCCAAATAAAACGGCAAAAGCTGACAGCTTTGTCGTATATGTATGTATAGATGTATGCGATGTGGACGCTCGCTTTGAGCAGCTATTTGTCATTCGGCAAAAGGGTGAATTCATTAACTGCGCCGTTATCTCGTCTTTCTTATGTGTACGTGCACACACACACACACACACACACATATATATATATATATATATATATATAGTCTCGTTCTTTATTGTAATTTATTTTTTCGTTCGTATACATCTCGTAAATTATAAGTTAGTCTATACAAATGAGGTGCACGGTATATACTTGATACGCGAACGATGAAAATTTGTATATATCACACGTATATCTGAGGTATGACAAGCGTATTTGATAATTTCCATGGGTAAGGTATATATATTTACAGAATTATAATGTACAAATTAACAAGTAATTCAATCCGAAGATGTCTGATCTGGCAACTGTAGGAGGATAATCAGGTACGTCGTCATGTGCCCGACAGCCTGAAAAATGCATACGACCATTGTATATAATATATAATATAATAAAACTGAATTTAAACATTATAATGTATATACAGGTACAATAGAAAAAGTATCCTCACCGACGTCAACAGCGGTAAGTTAACATTGAAGCAACCAGCCGCCGTGAAGTTTAACTTCCTGTTCAAGAAATGCAGGGTCGAGCTAAAATCCTGCAACAGAAACATTATACGTACACGTAAATAAAACAAAGATACGCACGTGCGGGATCGATCAAATCCCATCGATCATATCTTTCCAATATACCCATGCGTTATAGTTACATACGCTTCTTTGTTATTATACAACCTCGTACTCTTAGATTAAATTCTGCGCGTGCGCTGTGATAAAAAGAAAACCTATACACGTGTATAAAAGTGTATACGTACATTTTGTTTCCGTTGTCGATCAGCATGTATGCGCCAATCTAGTAGCACGTTGCACATTCGGTTTGCCTGTGATAAAAAATTAAAGAATTGCTTTTTTACTCGTTCTTTTTGTTTCATTCGCTTTATCACACAACCTTTTTTGTTGTTCACCCGCGTATATTGCATATGTGCCCAGTAGGAGATTGACGGAACATATACACACACATATACTATGTATTACGTACCTGGTCGGAAACGTAGTGACAGGATACGTGGAGTAGTACCAGCTGGATGAGATAAATGATCAGCCAGCAGGCGAGACAGCAAACGATTTTAGGATTATTGGTAAGATAGCTTGGATCGACGATTGTCCAGATCATGAAGAAGTACATGTTACAGATAGCATGGCAGAAGAAATTGAACAAGAACAGAAAGAGTGACCAGGAGTAGACGTCGCTAAGAAGTTCGCTCGTACTCATTAATTGTTCGTGTGAAGTCTCGATTTTCTGTATATATTATTGAAAGGAAAAAAAAAATGAAAAATATTGTTTGATTTGATTATCATTGGATGTGTATACGTGTACAAAGGGTTTTGGTACATGTACGGTGTATACAGAGGATATATAGTAAATGTCAGTCTACGAGTAGGAGACACATGTCGATAATTCTTTTTTTCGACGAAAATGAAATAGTCGCGCCGCGTTGCTGTTTGTCCGAGGGGAAAAACTGTCCACATTTAGAAATGGAATAGAACAAAAAGTCTTGTAAAAAATGGGTCACGTATATGTATATGTGTGTGTGTGAGGGAGAGAGAGTTTGACATGATGAAAAATGTTACAAATCTTTAAATGACGAAAAAAGATAAAGTTAAAATAAAAGAAGAAAAAATTGTTTTCTGTAGAGAGTTTTCGGTCCTGTAATTTTCTAAGTTTATTTACAAAGCGGTTAAATTTAGATGATGGATTTTGAGTGGTGATTCTATTATTACGCTTTTAACTTAGGAAACGCACGAGAAACACGGATATACAATTACTCTGGAAATACGTCAGTATGACAATAGGAGCATTAAGTATGTCGTATATACATAATTTATTATATATATACATACACATACATATAAGATCTAAAGTTTCTAATTTTAGTTTAGTTAGGTGTGAATCTTATTGATGAGTAAAAATAATTTTTTTGTTATAAAAAATTATTAATAGTGAAAGTAATATAAAAAAGTTATTGAAGATTTTAATTAAAAATTAAAAAAAAGCTTGTAAAAAGTATATTATCTCATAAAGATGCCGTAGACTGTAAAAACTTAACCTATTATCATACTTTACGAAAAATTTTTCTATGGTTATTCAGCCGTAGTCCTTATTCGACCACATACACACATTTACTCGGCCAAAATTTCCCGGGAAAGTTTAATTAAACATTTAAGTAGCTCAAAAATATGAAAAAGATGAGTAAATTTTGAAATGCTCCGAATTTTGTTCACTTGTTTGCAAAGAGTATTAATCTGAAAAATGATTATATTAGGTAAACTCAACACTGAAAGTCAAATATCAATTTTAGACTGTTTGGAACTTTTTTCCTAATAGAAGATAGATTCTATTTTAATGTCTGTTTACAAATTTCTGTCGATTTCGACGTTTTGGCTTCATGTGAAGTCAATATCACTTCTATATAGGACATCTTCAATTTGTTTTCGATAAATAATGTACTATATTTTGATATCCATTTGCCGATTTTTTTCTAAACATGCTTGCAGAAATATACAAAAAAAGTTTTCAGTTAAGATGCTCAAATTATTTGGAATTACAAGAAAATTTTTATATTATATTTTTTTAATTATTACATATTAAATGAGTATAAATCCTTGACATGAAATTATTAAAATTTCGTGTAAAATCTGATAATGTTTTGGATTTTCACATCACTACACATTAGCTTTACGAGACAGTATATAGTCCTTTTCACAAAATATTTCATCATTTCTTTTTTTACTAAATTCAGCAAACCAACGAAAATAGCTTATTTTATTACATGTAATAATTTTTCATTTATCTCAATAAACATAAAAAAAATTATACATCGCTACATCAACTTTATTTTTTTTTTTTTTTTTGCCAACACCAATCCCTGATCTGCAAACAAACCCAATTCATCCCTTTTTCCCCAGCCACTCTCTGCTCACCTTAATCACTCCATTAGCCTCGACGAGATCGAACTGCTCTCCCCTCGCACTCATATGCCTCGTCACCTGCTCGTTCAGATACTTGAACCTCTGTCCAAGTAAACAAATCAGCCCACAGAATTTGAGCACAGCAATACACGTACCAACGTACGTCAACAAGTACCCAACATTTTGTAGATACGGTTCGTTGAAAGCATGCATACCCAGTTGATTGATTGCTACCCAACCAGAACACCATAAAGCCAATGTAGTCCAGGTCCAAAACCGCGTTTGGCTAAGCATCGTATTGTAACGATGTTTGCTACCTGGAGGCGGTGGAGCGCCAAGGTTATGCGCTTCGTCAAAGTCTTGAATATCATTCCATACGCGTGTCATACGAGCTCGTGCCACGAAGTTCAGGATTATGTGAGACATCGACACGAAATAATTCAGGATCAGCTGCAGTGGTGAATGGTTAATTAGTTTATGGTTACGTATTAATTTTGTTGTTGTTAGTGTTGTTCTTGGTGAGAGAGATAAGGGAGGGAGAACACCACAAGCCTTTGCTCGTAATTTAATTAGATGTCTATATGTTTTGGTTAAACTTACATCGTTGTAATATATGTATGTGTGTCTGTATAACAAGCGTGTTTATCCGATGGAAATTAATTCCGCTCCTTCTATGTATATACATACATGCGGTTAAACTATACTAGAAGCATTTTCTTTTTCTCGTCTATTAAGCATTTCCTACGTCTTTCACGTCTACGTCAATGCGGTCTATACGCCCAGGGTCCGTTAAAGCGTAATTAAGCCCAGTTATTGTTTTGGTTTCACTATATACGTATACAATATATTTATACATGCACGAGGCTATTGTATAAAGAAGTTTAGCGAAGCAAAGGGTAAATATTTGATACGATTCGAGCGCGTGGGTTATATGTATATATACTAAAATATTAAGCGACTGGTACAGCGATTTTCGTATATGGTTGTATATAATAGTAGAGTGGGCGAGTTTGTATAATTATAAGTAAATAGGAGGAAAAGTCAGTTCTTGGAAATTATTAGGAGAGTTTCATGGTAAAACGACTGTGAATCTCTTCGTGCGGCGTTCAACGTTATATTATGATGTCCTATCTTTTTACTATATAATATATATATATATACACACACATTAAGCTCGGAATTTAAGCATAGCGTAAATTTCAAAGTTATACTCGTCGAGTTGGTACCACTGTGCCATCCGTGAATTATTTTACGTTGATAATAAATGCTCTCTGCCCACATAACTTAAACTTTCTATTTCTCCGTAATACATTATCATCAAATTTACCTCTAGGCTGATGCTGATCTATAAGTAAAAAGTGCTTGCATATATATATATATATATATATATATATAGTCAGTCAGGAAAAAATGTTAAAAAATTTGTAAAACACTGTATAAACCACACCATTTTTCTCCCGCACAGGGATTAATTTTGTACACAAACCGAGACAAATTCATTTTCTATGAAAAATGAGGAACCACGCGTTCAGGATTTTCTAAAATAGAAATTAATCTCGACCACACGCAACACTCCATGGTTCTCTCAAAACGCACCGCGCGAACACGCGCTCTACTTTTACAACGATGTAATAAATCAAGCCGAAATAAATGACGTAAAAAATGTTCTCTCTCTCTCTCTCTCTCTCTCTCTTTCTCTCTCGAGGGAGAAGAATCGTATAAATATATAAATATATATATGTATGTATATGCAAAGTAAAAAAAAACGAGCAAGAGACCACAACGTATAGCCTGCTATAGTATGCTACAGCTGTTGTTGTTGTGTGTGTGCGTATAAGTATGAGTGTAACAATGATATACGAAAAGTGCGCCGAATCTGGAGCACCGGAAGCATAAAGCAAATAAGACAAGCGTATACGCGCCCAGCGGCTGCTCGTAATTTCCGGCGCGCAGTTGGAGAGAACACGGGGAGGGTGTAGGAGTCCGCATGGTTACACGTCTGTGTATAATATATGTGTAATGTCTGGCGGTGCGCGAGTATAATATTGTCGCGAGATCTCGAAGAAACTTTGTGCGACGCTTTGTGGTGGTACCGCGACCGCGTAGTTATGCTATTATATATATACATTGTCAAGATGTTTTTCGTCGCTTATCTAATATAGATGAAGATGCGCGTACTTATATATAATAACGATATACTTGGTCGTTTATGTGAACTTAAAGATTTATATATCTGTGGTTTCTCAGAATAACCGAATCAGTCCACTTTTTTAGTTTCTGAGAAAAAACGGAGTTTAATGTTCAAACTTATATGTAAGATCAAGAGAAACGAGATAAGTCGCGATACTTGACTAGATAATTGACACATTCAAAACATATATTTACACGCTGATTTCAACAGATTATACATTTTCTGATGCATTCAATACGAGTATAAGAATTCAACAAATGGACTTATCTGGTTATTCCGGGAACTGTGAACTTAATTGATAGTGCGGTTCGCCTTTATTTTAGAGCGTATTCTTTAATTTAATTATGAAACGGGTCAATAAATTACAAAATTAGCAATTGTTCAATGAACTCTTCTAACTTATTCAAGAAGTTTCTATTATCGTGACATTTCTATTAAATTTACGACCATTTGTATTGTATTTGTATTGTATTTGTATTGTAGTAATATTGTAAAATTTTAAAATGTTTATACTTTGAAAGTGTATAAGATTTTTTTTAAATAATCAGATAAATATATATTAACCATAATATTCACATTCAATTTGAATAGTGTAGCGCAGACTTATCTGGTTACGTTTCGGGTGAATTATATCTTTACGGTAATATTTTTGCAACTATTGAAAGTGGTAAATGAAAAAGGCCTATTTGAAGATACAAAATTCGGGGTTATCTCGATTTTCAAAAAAAGTGGACTGATTCAGTTATTCCGGGAAACCACAGATATGATTCGGGTAGTTTTTTTAGGGGTTTCGAAGTTAATGAGTATTACGAAGTTTTAAACATTAAAAAAGTCAATTTTTATATAAAATGCGCGATATATATACCTTATTTATACTGTTATTCAATATTTATACCACACGGAAAGCGTTATTAAAATCCGTATTTTCGCCCGACCTGGAAGCTTTAAAAAACAAAATATATATTCATTCGAAACCAATAAAAGTGCGAAATATTGCGCGTATCATATACACATATATATAGAAATCCTTTATGGACTACAAAACAACACGTCTGTTATACAGCTCAATAACATAATACGCGTAAAATCAACCTCCTCCCAATTGTGTCATCCTTCAGCTTTTCAAAAACGCAACGTTATATCCTCTCCTACTTCTCCTGTCTCGTCCCATCTATTGATCTTGCGAACTTCGCGAACTAGTTGGCCGCCGCGACGCGCATACCATTTCGACGATTCGAACCAAAGTTTCGCGACGTAGAAGAGAGAGAGAGAGAGAGAGAGAGAGATGACGACGACGACGGATCTTCCTTCCTCGGAAGATGGCTCTTATAATCATCTTATCGCGGCTTAAAATTTTAATTCCCATTGTCAGTCTCAACTGATAAGACTACATATATATAAAACTATCTTTTTTTTTATATACGTATAATATAGACAAAAGCTTCGTACAAAAAAAATTATACTTAAACGTCGTTATTTATCGTCTTATCTCGTCAACTATATATGCACGGCGCTTTAAGCACGATATAAACATATATGAGAATTAACGGCACGCCGTAAACAATACCAGCTCATGTACCACGCGGGCGCTAAACTGCATCTCCCCTACATATATATACACACACACACACACACACACACACCTATACTCATCGAGCCCCGACGCGATAATTCCAGCACTTAAGCCATGTGCGAGTACAATTGAAAAATAACCCCCCCCTTCCCCTTCACGTATTATCTCTACATACACACATATATATATATATACACACCTTGCCATTCTCCGTAACACCAAGTATCGGCTTCTCCTTGTTGAGTCCATTGAACCGTTTCATCGCATGTACAACGATATAAGTATAGAGCGTCATCCAGAAGAGCGAGAAGATACAATTGAAGGCGGACGGTCGTAATCGTGGTGGTCTGTTGTCCTTGGGATAAGCATAGGGCGCGAGGCCGAAGACCCGAATAACATAGACAGCCGGGCAGATGACCTCATAAAGTGGTGACTCGCTGCCTTGGCCAATAGCAGTAGCAATGCCAGCAGCCGTACCGACGCGTCGTCGGCGTCGTTTCCTTGGTGTTGTCGCTGAGGAAGAGCCAGAGGTAGAATCATCCTTACCCCCGCCGTTCTCTTCGTTCGTTGCTGTTACTTCCATCTACTATATATATATATATATATATATATATATATACACACGTTCTCTTCTTCTTCTTCTTCTTCTTCTTCCGCTCCGAGTTTATCGCCTGAGGAGAGGTGCACCTGCAGAGCGATTTATTTCTCTCTCTTGCGATCTTGGTTACGATGTGGAGATGTGGTGGTGTAAGAGAACAGAGAGAGAGAGGAGATTTTATAGCCGTACTGTATGGAGAAGAAGAAGAAGAAGAAGAGAATGACTATGTGTGCGGGTGTATTGATTTGGAGAATGAAAGGTGGAAAAGCCAGACGCGTATATGGGAAATTTTCTATATATGTATATATATAACGTGTATGTGTGGTTATAGGGGCAAATTGTTTTACGTCGATAAAGGGATGAAAGGCGGGGTTTAATGCCGAAATTTATTTGATCGTCGATATTGGAGGATCGTGTATATCCCGCGAGCGGATTACGATGTATTATTATACACATGTATATAACATATATATTATACACGTTGGACTTTTAGTTTAGCGCGATTTTACATTAAATATACCATTGAGATTAATTTGCCATAATATTACATTAATTACGGTATAGTATTGATAACACAGACGATAACAGAGCAATTTTGTAATTGTTATTACCGCTGTGTGTATAATACTACGTTCTGCGCGTCGTACACGAAGTCGACATTCCTTGAACCAATATTGAATCAGTGCACAGCGAGCGCGACTGGCGTCGATAAAATTTTGCTCTATACATATATACAACAAAAGTGAAAACACTTTAGGTAATCCGCGAACGCGGCCTTTTATTATTTTATTAATTCGAATAATCGTAAAAGTTGGCGTGATTCCAAACAATATAAAAATGTATATACTGTATGTAATAATGCTTATAAATGTATATTTCATCGCAATACGTATATATGCGTGTATGTGTGTTTTTTTTTTCACGCGTAATTATTTATCAAGCCAGGTCGCGCGTGTCGACGTTGGGGGATTTTGTAAAACACTAGACTCAGCTCGTTTTTATCTCGCGTTCCATGCATACACACACGTATGTATATGTATACTTTATATATACAAAGGACTTATCGGGCCACTTACTCGGAAACTACTCGCATTCGTGCACACACCCGAGCTTTACGATTTTTCCTATATATAGGTATATATAAATGAATGCCTATAGATGCGCGTTACATCGATACACTGTTTTCAGCTCGACTTCTCATCGGAATTGATACGTGTAATATATATACACATACGCAGAGGCTCAAGCGAGCGAGTTTTCAGGAAAATCTCGCTGGTAAAAAAGACTTTTCGCAGAGTTTAAGGTTTAAAGATCGCGCATGCATCCATCGGTGTGGATAATAGCTTAGCGTATATTATTAAACATATATAGATGCATAGTAATCCAACGACGACGTCGCGAGCGAGACTATTATACGCAGGCAGGTATATATAATGTATAATAATATCGCGATCAGTCTCTTGTTTGACGCTAATAATCTCCTGGACGGTATGTATGTATCCTGTCTATATGATTTTGCATGACTGCGACGCGGTTTATATTGTTGCTGTCCCTCCGTTATGTTTATAAGCGAAGTGCAGTATATATCGAACGATAATTGCTGTATAATATCCAAGCCCTTCTTTAGAACAATACGTAATAAGCTTATAGTTTTTGTGTTTTGTACTATGAAATTTCGACGTTATCGTAATTATATAATAGCACAGAAGCTGTTTAATTATTTATAGCGTATAGATATGATTATATACCTATATACGCGTACATATACGTGTATATAATACGATGAGGGTTTCGCGAGCTTTCAAGCGTGGAATTGATCGACGCGCGTCCTGAAGGAGATTATGTCCGCGAAACCTCAGCTTCTCGCGTATAACAATTCATCAAAAAGAGATTATAATAAGGACATTATAATTACTTGGCATCGTGTATAAAATTGTCATATTCTTTAGTCGCCCGTATAAATTAGCATGATGATTAAACGACGTAAAACACGCGCCGTGCGATTTTTCGCTTTGGATATTGTAGAAACCGGGTCGCGTGAATATAACGTAAAGTGCAGCGGTCAAAGTTTTTACAAATTATCATTATATGAATTAATCATATATAGTATCACGTATTTTTCCATCTTCTTTTGTATTATATATCCCTAATAGCTAAAAATTATCAACCCGGTAATTGAATAACACACACAGACAAGCACGTATATACAAAATTCCTTTTTCTTTTTATATTATATATACTATACCTTATATATCCCAGTATCTCAGCATCGGCAATCTACAAACAATTGGACTGCTGATAATCCGCTGGACACTTAATAAATATGGCTCTCTTCAATTAACTTCCTCTCGTGGCGCGAATATCCTCCCAAAAAGCTAATAACCATCGTCATCATCCTGCTTTCCTCTCCTTTCGAAATTAGCCACACCCTAATCCCACACTGTGGCCACATAAAAAAAAGGAACGAGAGCGTACCCCTCGAAAACCGTGTGTGTGTGTGTGTATGTGTGTGTGTGTGTGTGTGTGTGTGTGTGTGTGTATATATATATATATATATATATCTATTTCTCTTTCACTCTTCAACTTGTACACTATATGTATATACAGACCGGTTTGTATTGGAAATTCCTCTTCTAGAACGCAGGCAAAACAGTCGAAAACTTGACTAAGCCAGAGCGCGTGTCGCGTGTCACGTTGCTATAGCGGTTAGAGTGAGTAAGGCAGAACTACCTATATACGTTCGAAACGAGAACAATGGTACAGAGAGAGAGAGTCACGAAACTGAAGTAAATGTGTATGTGTGTCACTGTCTCTCTTTGTGGGTGCGAATTTTTCTTGACGCCGTTTCGCGACAGCTGCGCAAGGGTAAACTACTATACTGATGTTCCTGTGGTTGACGGGCTACACTAGGTACACGTATGTGTGTGTGTGTGTATACAAAGTGGAAAGGATGAATAATTGATCGTGAGATCAGCGGATGATAGAACGTTCAGTGAGCGCGCGCTCACAGACTGACTACGTTGCATCGAGCTGTTTTTCTGCTCGTCTTTGTACGTGTGTATGTATGTGTGTGTTATGCGATGTCGATGCTGCGTCGTGTTACCGTTGTATGTGTGAGAGTTTATTTTTTGTGAGAGGGTATGTGTGTATATACAGTGTGTAAGTGGTGTAGCGGTGTTGTTTGTTCACGCTGGGAAGTTTGTTTTTTTTTTATTGCGGGAGATTTCATTTTCCTTGATAAACAAATATTGCGCGGTGTGATAATATAAGGCGTAGGTTTTAACCTGCGATTTTAAGATTAGCGCGTGTCTATGTTGGATAAGGTTTTGAATGTATATGAGAATGAATTATAAGGGGAAAAAAATAATGTTGATGGGAGAAAAAAACGTGATAAATAAGTATTTTATATACGCGGAGAGGTACGTTAATTCGTATAGCTGTGAGTGAGGGATGGTTTATATTTTTAAATTTTAGTGAATTAACATGAGTTGATATGGAATCAGTCCGAAGAAAAAGAAGTGATTTATTTCGGAGTATTCAAAGTTGTGTGTGTAAAAAGAGTATATCAGAGCTTACATGAGATTATGTATAGCGATTAATATTTTCATATTTTTTAGATCTTGATTTTCGATGTTTTGTAACGTATTATATACAAATAAAAAGGATAATTATATTATTGATTTGAACGTTAATTTAAAATAAAAAAAAGATCTTTCGTAATAAAATTTTATAAGCGACCTCTAACACTTCCCTTTACGCGTTCACCTTTACACTACTGAATCCAAGACATAAAATTTCTTTCCGCAGAGCGGCTATTCACGCTTAAACGTTTCCGAACTCCAGGTGACACATCAAAGCCCTTTTGTCCGCGCGCAAAAAAAGTACGGGAGTTCTTTTTCCACAAACCTCCTGGATTCAAGACGACGCGAAAAGTTGCGACTCTTTCTCTCTTTCTCTTACTCACTCACTCACTTTCTGGAGCAAACGAGAGAGAACGCGTGGTTTAATTGTGAGATTAGGTTTTTAAGGAAGTGGTCGTACCTCAGTTTCCCTGCGATTCCATTAACGTGCAGGAGAGAGAGAGGGAGAGAGAGATAGAGAGAGAGAGAGAGAGAGAAACTTTTTAACGCCATGGCAAACGTATACCTACCAAGTTTGTTTTATAATTGCAATATTTAGGAGAACGATATCTCGAAGCACTGAGTTATATACACTATATATACCCAAAAGAAAATTTAGTCGCTTTCGCTATATATATATATATATACATACAGTGTGAACTCTTAATTAAAGTATATGTAAAATTAAGGCGAAGAGTTGAGAGAATTCGCGAAACTTACGACGACTGCGTTTGCTCAGGCTTTTAAAGGCGAGAGATTTATTCAGGCGTTTAATTAAATTTTCTCCCGTTGTGTGAGCAGTGAGCCGGACCTCCTCGTTGCGAGTCAATTTTAATCAATTTTAAATTATATATGTTCACAAGTGTACGCCGCTCTCCCTTCAATTTTTTCGATGAATTTTCAATCAATCTTTCAATATCAACATCATTACGCGTCCCCTGTGCGAAATTATATTTGAACACAGAAGAAGAAGAAGAAGAATAGAATAGAGAGCGAGTGAAATTTTACAAAATGACGTTAACATAAATATAAATCTCATCGAAAATTTTCGTCGATTACATTTGGTGAATTCATCGATTATGCATTACGCGTATAGACATACATATACACTTAGATAAAGTCGCATATATATGTGCGTATATATACACACGCGCACAAGTGAAAACTCTCCGCGCAGCGTCGGCTATACGAGTTCAGCCAAGTTTTGATTGCAATCATAAATTAGTTTTAGTATCGACGCGCTCTATACACGTGGAAACATCCCTTATAAACGCTCCTCTCAGCTTGGGAAACTTTAAATCGGACGAACGAACCATACAAACGACAGTTCAAAAAAAAAAAACGTATAAAAACCGCATCATATACCCTTAAAAACATCCATTATACCAAAACGTTTTTCGTCTGCTCTCCTACAAAAGAAAACTTATCAAACTTTCTTCTATTATATACTTATACCTATAATATATCTACACACGCATGCGCACGCGCACATTTAAAAAGCCGATATCTTCTCACACGCGCTATTAAACTACGTCTATTTTACTAAGCGGCACGTGCAAATATTATTAAAGCTAGTCACGGTTAAGCCGTCGATTGAATGTGTTCTATATACCGAAAGTTTACATTTTACAATTATTGTTGACCTTATACATTCATTTGGTATTCATCGGGACCTTCCTATAACGTTCCATTCGTATACCGAAGGTCTTTCCTATATATATATACACACAACGATAGACGTGAGAGAAAAACACTTGGATGAGAATCTGCGATTCAAATATCACGCGCTAAAGGCGTGCGGATTTAATCGACTTGTCGATTTCTCTACGGTTTTCCTTTCTCTCTCTCCCGTTCTCTTTTCCAGGAAGAGAGGGTGAATCGAGTTAAAGATAGAGACTACTACTGCAGCGCCGGAAGAAGAAAGTTGCCGTTGGCGTAGTGGTGATCGAACGACTCCCTCGTGGATTCCACGGGAGAGAAAGAGAGGAGCCCTTTGCAACTTGCCCTCTTGCGATGAAATTCTTCCTATTAACTTTGTTTCTCTCTTCCTTGCTTATATATACATACATACAAAAGTGGTATACCTTCACACGACGAGATCGTAAAAAAAAGAAGTTAAAAAAAAAGATAAAAGAAAAAACAGTGCAGCCGCGTTTGATTATTATTGACAAACTTCTTGTGCACTTGAGAAACAGTTCCCCTGTTTGTTACCCTGCGCGTAAAACTTCTGCGATCATGTGTGGTTATAGGTTGTTTACGTGCAAGCACGTATATATATATATATATATATATATATATATATATATATATCTTACATAT
>JAYJLV010079911.1:0-14449 GCA_036873485.1 Torymus texanus
ACACACACACACACACACACACACACACACACACACACACACACACACACACACACACACACACACACACATACATTGCCGAGATACACTCGAATGATTAAGAATCGCAATAATTTATTTTTGGGTATATGTTTATGACTTGTTTTAATCGCATATCTTATAAAAGATTATATATTAAGTAAAACGCAGAAATATTGACGATGAATATATATATATATATATATATATATATGTGTATTGTTATAAACACGTGTATAAAGTATTCCATTTCTCTATACACGCATCTATATAGTACTCGATAAAAATAAAAATCTCCCTTCCCTATAACAGCAACAGCATCAGCATCACAGATGGCACGAAATCACTACCGAACGGTAGCACGAACCACTATCATCAGCACTTCAACGACCATGAGCAACCAGCAGTGGCAACGCCTCCCCCACCGCGTAAACCTCGTAGGCGCTCGCTCTCATGCCATCGGCCGCAGGAAGAAGACGAGCCTGAACTTCTACAAGCGGAACAGCAGCAACAGCAGCAGCAGCAGCAGTCAGCGAGCCATACAACATCCTCCTCCTCCTCCTCTTCCCTTCTATCCTCAAGTCGCTTGGTACTCCAGAACCAGCAACAACAGCAACAGCAGCAGCAGCAACAGCAGTGGAGCGAGGAGCCGGCAAGCCGGCCATGTCTACAGAGTATACGCGAACAGATGGCCACAGCCCTCGAGCGCATGAAGCAGCTCGAGGAGCAGGTCAAGGAGATTCCACTCCTCCACGTGCAGATGTCCGTGTTGAGGGAAGAGAGGCGAATACTGCTTAGGCAGCTGGCCACGCAACGTAGGATTAATGCTGGTGGTAGTGTACAGCAGCAGCAGCCAGTAGTGCCGGTGGTTAGCAGAAGGGATGTCGGAACGTCGTGCGCGGTGGTTACCAGGGACGTTGGCGTTTCACATCAACCGGTGAGTATAACTCTCTTCTTTTCGGTTATACTTGCAGGTAGGATACCATTTCGAATTTGCCGCTTTAAATAAATATATATATAGACGAGGATTCGAGAATTATCGTGAAAAGTCAAATATATTCAGGAGTGTTTCGTTTATCTTGTCGCTATTCGTGAAAAGCCAGTTCTTTCAATGTAAAACGCCATGCTTTTTATGGAGTGTTAGAGAGAGTTTTATTCTGTCGTTTCGTTTTCACACCTGCATTTGCTAATGTTTCTGCGCGTAGTTTACAAGCCCCTGTGAAATCTCACAGACATAAATTTTCCTTATACTTTTCGTTACGACAGTCTTTCCTCTTTGTGTACATGAGAAACTTTAATTATATATACAAATATAGAAACTAGTTTCTTTTTTATATATATACTATATAATGTTAGCTAAAAATTTAACGTCAATAATTCGCTTCTATAATATATTATATATACAAAATAAAAAATCATTACATAAGCAATTTTGGGGGACGTCATTCCCAATATAACGTAGAATCTCTATCTGAAACCTTGATTTCCAATGAGTCTTATGGAAATTCTACGCTCGTTTAGATGTAAAGATTACATTAATTACATATATTTAACTTTAATTACAAGAATATATACACATATACCTGCCTTCATGGTAATTTCATCAATTAAATGTATTATTTTAAATGATTTAATTGCTCCTCATTATAGAATGAACAAAAATAAACTTTGAACTATAGTCGATATAATAAATGCGTATCTCTCATTAGTTCCCTCAATGAACAATTATAATAGACGAAATAAGCCGTAAAAAAGCATATACGCAAACAAAGCCACAGAAGCCAGCGGGTAAAGTCGTGCGTACGCGTGCAGTGGCTTAGGCTGAAAACTATTTAATTTGTCCTGAAACGGTATGCAATGAAAGCGCGCAGGCAGCAGAACGCCCCTCCCCATGTGCCCTAAACAATTCCCCGTTCAGCGAACCTCGTCGGCCACTCTCTCTCTCTCTCTCTCTATCTCACTGCACCTTCGTTCATTCCCTCTCTTTCTCTCCCCTCGACAACACAGAGCAAAAGCCGTGAGCAAGGGACGAACACGCGGCCGGCTGAGCTCGCAATCGCCCGAGCTACGGAGACGACGTCAATAGCACCGCGTCGGTGCGTTAACAAAGCCACGCAGTCTTTTGAACCACCGAAACCACTGCTTCTATCCAAAGCAGTGCAGTGTATTGAACGCCAACCCTGTCAGCTGATAAGTGCAGGGACACAGTGCGATCCACCGAAGGTCCTGCCCGAGACGAGAAGTTGCCAGGAGCAGGCGGTACAGTGCACTGTTGAGACTAGGGACCGGGGTACCTTGAGTCTTAGACCGATCCTCGAGAGTGTAGTGCTACCCAAGCCGGTCGTTATCCGGAAGAATAAGGAGGTGCAGGCCACAGACAGTCAGCCTTGGTGAGTATATTCGCATATATTTTACTTGCAATCTGTTTTTTAGGTTAGATCGGGAAGAATGTTTTATTTGAACAGAAGTTTAACCATTATTGGGTCCCGTTCAAAAACTTTCTTTGATATTATTCACCACAGTGATTGACATACTGTAATGTTTAATAAATCAGTTATCATTACTCGTATTAATCTTTACTTGCTTTGTATAGGGAACAATTTTGCTCGCTTATAAGTATATAAGTATTACCGATAAACAAAGTACGTCTGCACATCTGTATTGTTGACAATTATTCAACATACAAAAGCCGAAAAAACGGTATACGCGCGGCATAAGCGCGCGCTTTTATGAATATTTGAGGGCAAAGTTGTGCTCGCGTGCGGATAAGTGCCTGTTGAAATTATGCATGAGCGCCGCTGAAGGAAGAAAGGGAAGCCTCGGAGCATACTTTCGTGGGATCGCCATTATCTCGCGCCGCGCTCGTTATTATCGCGTCCCGTTCGTTCCCGCGTGCCTACCATTAATTAAGCTATTTTTTTACGCTACCGCGTATTTCAATTAATCAAGACAGTGCTCTATTTTATTATTTAGTATACGATTCACGCCATATAGATATTTATCGGGAAATGCGCCTTATCTTTCTACGCGCTGATTATCGTATATATGATCGAGCGCAATCTGCACTTGGAAAGGTAAATCATATATATATTAAATGCAATTGAAATTTGAAATTTTTATGCAATTCGATAAAGTTCTGTTATCAGATTCACCGTAATAAATTCCTTAACAAATTTTCTGTTCTCACGTGTAATGTTTGATTTTTACTGCAGCTGTGCAGTGATAGAATAAAGTGTAGGGAAAATTTTTTTATATAGTATAAGATTGTTTTCCAAAAAAATGGTAAAAAAATTTTTCGTTTTAAAAAAATAGATAATTTTTTTACATTTTTTGTCAGTGTATATCTGTGGCTTTCTGGAATAACCGGATAAGTCCACTTTTTTTTAAAATCGAGATAACCCCACATGTTGTATCTTCAATATATTTTCAATATAGTAACAAAAATATTGCTGTAACGCTACAATTTACCTGAAACGTAACCAGATAAGACAATTTTTCAAATTTTGTGCCCGAAATAACCGTATATAAGTCCATAATTTTTTTCGTTTATTGTAGTTAGAATTTATTTTATCTATTCAAATTGAATGTGAATATGATGGCTAATATATATTTATCGGTTTATTTAAAAAATTCCTATACACTTTCAAATTATAAACATTTTAAAATTTTACAATATTATAGTACAATACAAGTACAATACAAATGGTCGTAAATTTTATAGAAATGTCAGAAAAATCGAAATTTTTTGAATAAGTTTGAACATTAAAACCCGTTTTTCTCGTAAACTCGAAAAGTTGACTTAATCAGTTATTCCGGGAATCCACAGCTGATATATATTCTGTATCATTTACTTTATTACCTCCCACCCTTATTATTTTGATAAAAGATACAACGAGGCGAATTAATAACACGCGATCTTTCTGTCCAGGGTTAAGCTGAAGCTGAACATGGGCGTAACGGCCAAGCCTTCGGTAGCGGACGCAAGCACCGAGACTTTGGACGCATCCATCAGCCTCTCGGCGTTACGCCGGCAGCAGCACGTCAACAGCGGTAGCAAATCCGTCGGTGTCGGCGTTACCGTCCGCGACCTCACACGTAGTGTAAATCGTGCTACGGAAACGCTGAGTCCCGCTCGGCGAGACTTTGGTACTTCGCCTCAGCGGAAGCTCCTCGTCGACGTATCCGTAGGCGCCTCGCTGCCGTCCCTTAATGCGACGAGCACCAACTACTGCGACGAGTGCAAACAAATCGGTATGAGGAGCTTGAATGCCAAGGCCGCGGCGGAAAAGACGAACGCGGAGACGGCGCAGAGGAAGAGGGAGACGACGAGGACGAGGATACCGGTAATGAGGGACACGAGCGTTGGCGAACGAAGGCTCATCAGGCAGGACACGTGGACGGAGAGTCTGGATCAGCTTGGCGACGGGTGAGTGTCTATTTCTCATCCTTATACGCCTTCGATTGTTCAGTAGCGTAGCTGCTTGTTAAAAAAATGAAAATCCTTCTCACTTTAAGATATAGAGTACATGCGTGTAATGCATTTCTGTTTCGTCACGGTTTCGTCATTTCCAATAAAAATTCAGGTAAACATGGTTGTAAAGTTTTGTCAATGCTAATATTTTTTGCATTAGACACTAAAAGTCGGAACTCAAGTCATTGTTCCATTGTGTGAATATATTTTGATCATGTTTAAAAATAAAGCATTATTTTTAATAAGTTGAGCACTTGTAAACAATAGCGAAAAGACATTTTCCTCGTAATGTACCTGTTAATATTACCAATAGTTAAAATTATTACAAAAATAAAAAATAAAAAAAAATTCTTATATAGCGTGACATTTTGCCATAATATAACTGCACGCTATGACGTCATGAAAGAACGTCAACCTATATACCGTAAGTTTTCGCGTTATCTCACTTGTTAAAAAAATAAATACAGTAAAATACTTTTTTCTCGTTTAAACAGAAATTTTCGTCATATAGCCATTGATAATATCAAATATCTTTGTTTTACTATCTTTTTAATCTCATATTCTTTAAATATGTTTGTATGATATCGTTTTAAAATAACATAAAAGGTTTCGGTGGTATCTTTTAAAATACCGTGAGAGGAAGAAATATTTCCGGTTCTTTGACAAAGTTAATTCACACTTATTGCTTCTATTGACGACCATTCTGTTAAACCGCAAGTTCTCATTGTGTCAATTGCACCCTTTGATTGCATCATTCTATAGACGGGGAAAAATAAAATCACAGTAAATAATGGTTACTATCGTTTAATCACATATATTGGTTCTAGAAAAAAAGTCGAGTCTCCTCGTTACTATATCATTAACGCTTGATAACTACATCATTACACTGATAGAAAAATGTGGGAAAAAATTCCCGTTTTCTAGTAATTTGGCAATCAACCAAAAATGCAAATTTTTCCCATAAAAATATAATAATTTTTAAGTACTGTTTTTCTAGTAATTTTTACTGTTTTTGTAGTAATTTTTACTGTTTTTGTAGTAATTTTTACTGTTTTTGTAGTAATTTTTACTGTTTTTCTAGTAATTTTTACTTATTTTCTAGTAATTTTTACTGTTTTTCTAGTAATTTTTACTTATTTTCTAGTAATTTTTACTATGTTTCAATGGAAAAATTTGTATTTTTAGTTGATATTACCAAATTATTATAGAAAACATTTTTCTATCGGTGTACTATATAGACACCGGCAAAGAAATATGAACATGCTAGACCACTTGATCCACAAATATACATGCTAGATGAAAAATAGTATATTCAAGCTGCTTTCAGATAGCTGAACAGCGCTCGGTGAATTATGATTGGAATAAGCAAAGCTCTCCTCGTGAAAGAGCAATAAATATAACGTAGACACGTGCGTGCACGCGTTCCTCTAAAATTTGACTTGACGCGTAAGCAGTTGCTTTAATAACTACCGTGCGGGCGACTAAGTAACTCTGCACTCGAGATTCACTTATTCGCACACGCAGCAACACGTCAGAGATTGTTACGCGTCGGGTCTGGATAAGCATTTTCGTTATTATTTATAGTACACTCGAATGCTCGTCAGAGTCGAGCAGGTCCTATCGGTTGGAAAGCGCTCGATTCATTGCGTGAAGCACTGCCTTCTTATAAGTCACTCGATATTGTGACGTTTTCACGGTAGAATTGGATCTTAATTTTAGAAAATGCTATATCGATTTACGGATATAGGAGGCGTCAGCCGGGAATTATATAAATAGTTTTTTTATATACGCGAGAGGCGACGAGTTATTTTTGTGAAATATTGGGAATCTATCCCCTGGTCTAGGATGACCGATATGAAAGTTGCACTTTATTTTGGTGGAGCAGATAAAAATTATTGACACGAGGAACAGAATGATGCGGTGAGAAATGGTGCAGTAAGGTAACACTGCTCGCGTGACGTTTCCATCATGTTAAATATTTAACGAGTATGATTCATTACACGCAGTGTAATAATAGAGTATAGTTGCTGAGTTTTGTTACAAACACCTGTCCGAGCCCCGCGAGCAACGATAATTCAGCGTGTCGGTACACAATATGAGTTTCTACTATATATGTTACCAGTTGCAAACAATAGCTACTATAGATAATTGAACTGATTAAAATTAAAAAACTAATTATCATTAAATATTCAAAGTTTCTTAATCTAAAGTTAGATTTCTAATTCCAATTGAACTTTATGTATAGTGTTAAGAATAATGGTCGAAAACAATCTATGATACCAAATAAAAATGTGAAATCAAAGCCTCGCAGTACATTAAATAGACCTATACGTACCCCCTATGAAAGATTTTCTGCCTCTAAAATCATTATATACGGCTGAAGAAACCTTGGTGCAAACAAAAGCCCCCATTACAAGAGCCTCGGCGCTCCCCTTCGTCACTTTTCGGCCGGTCCTATGCGCAGCCTTCCCCTCCCACATTGTTCACGCACGCACATATATATATATACTTACACATCCTGTGTACTTACCGCTATACACTCTATATACCTATATATCTACTACCCCCCACGCGTCGATAAGTGCGCGCGCATGAAGGTAGGTAGGTAGACAGCAGCACCGCCGGGGGTAGCTCGCCCTATCATTCGCCCAAAACACAGTAGCTCGCGCACCGTGACGGTTCCTACTCGATCTTTACAGAAAATAAAGAGGCGTAAAGAACGAAGCTGGTGCGGAAAATATATAGTGTCATATCGAAGGGAGAATATGCCGTACGGTTTCTTGGCGTCTGGCCGATCTTCGAGTTGAAAACAAGAGAGAGAGAGAGAGTGTGAGGTATAGAGGAAGCTGACGACGCGGGATCGAGGAACTCTCGTTGGCAGCTGGCCGGCGCGTAACTGCATGTAAGAACTGATGGATGGGGATATAGTTATATATCAGTTGGGCTGTCATTTTGCAGGGGGGGGGGGGCTCGTATAAGTATGGAACAAGTTGGCTCGTTAGCGCAGTAGGTCGCGTGATTGAGCCGTGTGTTGTTGCTCTCGTGTGGCGCTTGGGTTAGGGAAGAACTTCGCGCCTGTGGCGATGATGTCGATCACTACTATATATACTACTACCAAGACAACTTGCTCAAATATACTGCGCTGCACTCGAGTGTTCGCGTATACTCGTGTGGTGTACTGAGAAAGACAGCTATGTCGTATACTCGTCGTAATCATCGTTATAGAAGCATTGTGAGCCAATGTTAGCTGCATATAATATATATACATAATATACATTTCATATAGGAACGTCAAGTAGATGAATGGGCTGCTATTTTTGACATGAGAGAACATTCTTTTTTTAGACTCAACACAGAAGCACCGTGATTATATATACATAGATATACATATACTTCTTAATGCGTTATTTGCTGTCAAAATAAGGAAGTCACCTTTCCTTCAAAACCTGTTTTTATGCTTAAACAAGTAATGCTTATTATTAAGGAAATTGAACGTATTCTCAGAAAATATTATTCCTCGAGAATCTTGGCCAGATTACATTAAATTAATTAATGAAAATCAAAACTATATACAACACGTCGTGTTATTTAACTATAAGAAAATTAAAATATATCAAAGACTAATTTAATACAAATTTCGTGATACGTTATTGCACCAAAAATAAAAGCGGAACTATAAATGAGTTATACGAATACACAGATGTTTTCGAGCATGTTTGTTTATAGACTACAGTCGGTCATTAACTCATAACGTAAAGCGCCAACTCATTTTGGCCTCGAAGGCGTTAAAAGACGAGAAATAAGAGTTTTCATCGTTGTTAGAGTAGTCTGAGCAGTTTAATTAAAGTGAAACTTTATTCTACTCTACTCAAACTTTTATTTTAGTACACTACGTCTATACTTGTTTCAAAACAAGTTCACAATGAATTCGTTACAATGCAATTAAAAGTCCTGAAATCTCAGTCCACTTAAAGTACAGTGGAAATCATCTGTGCGAGTTAGTCTTTTACATAAACCAAACCAATTTAATGCTTTTCTATATACTTATATTTGTGAAATTATGCATTGACAATTTTTTTTTAAAGAAAGTATTAAACTACAACTGATAATGTTTATATCTAAAATGTCTGACCTCATAAAAAAAAAAAAAGAAACAACTACACGAGCGTTGTAACGAGGCTATAATTAACCACGCACTCCAACACCTCTCGCCCACAGGTCACAGAGCCTGAACAAGTATGCCGATCGACTGCTCACGGGAGTGCAATCGACGGACAAGCCGAGCAACGACGGCGATACAAAAAAGAAACCAGAGCCTACGACAAAAGACGAGGTTATTAGAAGCATACAGCCTGAGACGATGACGAAGGAACCATTGGATCAACAGTTGACGGGCCCTGATGAGGAGGCTATCCTTACAGGCAGTATCGTTCTCGAAACGCCCAAGATGTCGAATCAACGGCCACCCATGGATCTATCGCGTGAGATGCGCGCTGCGCTCAAGGTCCTCGACGACAATCTCAGGTAGGCGGTAACAACTTGTGTTATGTATGTATGTGTGTGGGATGAGTGAAGTGATGGAAGTGAAAGTCTATACACTACGTTTCGGGATTTTAAGGCGGAGATACCCATGTTCAAACCTTATTTTCAAAGCTTTTCATCTCGAGTTGCATGCGGCTTTAGCTTCTTTAGAGGATTGTTTAACTTTATTTTATCCCTGTTAAAAAAAGAAAACATATGATATTTTCATTTAAATAACACATCAGGTTTTTCAGTTGTGTGTTTTTTTTTTGGACCAATTCGACACATAAAGAGAATCGGGTGTATCCATTTAGGAAAAAAAAAACAGGTGATGAACATCGCCTGAAAAACTCGGGTGTTCTTTATTATTAAACTAGTAAATTAATAATTATTACTCATAATAAATTAATTATTAGTAAGCAGATGTAAGAATAGTTTCATAATAATTAATAATAACATAAACTAAGTATAATTATTAATTATGATGTAAATACATATTATATAATATTATTAATACTATAATATTGTAAATAATGTTATACTATTACTATAAATAAACTATTATGAAACTAGAAAAAAAAACACCGGATTATCGTCAGGCGTCGAATTGGTCCAAAAAAACACCTGAAAAATTGGGTGTTTTATTCAGATAAATATATCATATATTTTTTTTCAATAGGGATAACTTTCATTTTTAAAATTTTTGAATTCTTTGAAAAAGGAAATGTTGTGTGTGTGTGTGTGTGTGTGTGTGTGTGTGTGTGTATATATATATATATATATATATATATATCATCGGAGATATTTACCGAGACATTGTCTTTTTAATTCATTAAAATCTACATTTGAAAAAAATGTTTACATCGTATTGTACCTGTACAATGAAAGATTGGAAGAGAATCTAATTTTCGCGGGCTTTTCATGGGCTTTAGAATCATGAAAACTATATGCTACCAAGTACTAAATATATGCCATTAACGCGGCCAAGCCTAGAAATCACTGACCATGAATTCTTAGCGCCATTGATGGGATGGACGTAAGATCAATAAATCATGTCGTGTCGCAATGAATTTATTCAATACGTATCAACACGCGCACTTTTTACTTTTACTATTTTTATAACAAAATATTGATTACCTATATTCGAAATAATTTATTTAGAAAAGTTAAAATTGTAACAGTATTATTAATTAGATTCAGTGCAGTTATATCATCTACTTACTTATATGCATTTAATTATAGAAAAGCATCTCATATGGAAAATACTATCAATAGACGAGATCAGTGCTAATTAAAAATTCAATTTTCAGCTTTACTGACTTTATTCTCTGCTGCTTTTTACTACATTTCAAAAATGATGGGTAGGCTTAAAGTAAAAATATCCGTTTTTGACATCTGACACCTCGCTGCCACACGCACATTTCCTAAAAAATAATGAACGTCGGAGAGCTAAAAATACGCACGACTGTAGTTCCAAAGCAAAACCGTTTTAAAATTAAATGTTCAAAATGAGAAATTGAAAGTTCGTAAAAAACACAATTATATAATTAATGAATCGAATGTAAGCAAATAAATTGTCATTGCAGGAAAGTAAGCGCCGGTGGCACACTACCGAGCCGCGTGAAGAACGCGAGCAACATCGTGCAGCACGAATGGTTCAAGATCTCGAGCACGGCTCAGGCGGACCCGCTGACCGTCGAGTTCCACCTCGATCAGTTCGAGCAGCACTCGGCAGCACTGCTCGGCCACGTGGTCAACCTGATCGACTCAAGCGGCAACACAGCCATGCACTATGCAGTGTCACACGGCAACTTCGACGTCGTCTCGATACTTCTCGACTCGAAGGTCTGCGACGTCAACAGGTCTAACAATGCAGGTTACACACCGGTTATGCTCGCCGCCCTCGCCCAGGTCCGCAACTCGACCCACGCCTCCGTCGTCAAGAGACTCTTCCAGATGTCCGACGTCAACGTCCGCGCACGGCTGGTGAGTACGCCGGCCAATAAAACGAAAGGCTTGTCATTTAATCCGGCCTCGCAAATAATTGTAACTCAATCGTTCGGAGTGGCATGATTTTCGATTGACGCCTCGCCGGTGAAATTCAACCCCCCTCGACTGAAATTACATTCCGAAAAATTCCTTTGCACACTTTTTATTAATTACTCGCTCTTTCCCAGCACGGACAGACGGCCCTGATGCTCGCCGTCTCGCATGGCCGCAAGGACATGTCCCGGCTGCTCCTGGACGCAGGCGCGGCGGTGAACCTGCAGGACGAGGATGGCAGCACGGCACTGATGTGCGCCGCTGAGCACGGACACGCCGACATCGTGCGGCTACTGCTCGCCCACCCGGAGTGCGATTCGAGCGTCGTCGACGTGGACGGGAGCTCGGCCCTCAAGATCGCCCTGGAGGCCGGCCACGCGGACATCGGCGTCCTGCTCTACGCACACCAGCGCGCTAACCGCGCCAGCCCCATGCCCAGCAACTGTCCTGCGGCGCTGCCCATCCCCAGGCCGGGTAAGCGACAGAGGACCAGCTCCGGGCAGCAGGCGCACCACCACGGGTCCGGTAGCAACCAGCAGCAACAGTACTCGGCGCTCTCGATGTCGGCACCGGCGAGCCCAGTGGCAACGGCCGCGAGAAAGTTCCACTCCTCGAGCCTCTCGCTTGTCGACTCGCCCAAGTACTCGCTGTGAGGGTGTGCTAGTGTGCCCAGGCGAGCGGAATCCGCCGGAGTGCGTGGACGCGATGACGAGTGCACAGGCTGATTTATTCGAGTGCACCTGGACTGGGAAAGATCTCTAGCTCTCTCTCTCTCTCTTTCTGTCATTGATGTTCGTCCAAGTTTGGAAACAGTCTCTTCGGTGTTGAGAAACTTCGTTGTAGCTATGGAGAATGTTCGTTGTTATCTAGGGTCTAGCTCTCACGTGGAAATGTTTTTGGAAAATTTTTTAAACGACGTTGAATGACTTAATCTGGGCACAATTCGTAAATGAAATGTAAATGGTTAAAGAGAAAGGAAGGGGGACGTAGCTTTTTTCTTTTTAATACATATAACTATTGTTTCAAAGACTCGCCATTTGTAGACGATCATTCATTGATTTTCCAGGTGTATGCCTTTAGAGGTACCTTAGTTGATTATTTTTGCAAAGAATTTGTGAAAGGTTGGGCAAAATATTCATGACACATCACGGTACAAAGTAAATTTGTAATGTTTACGGAATATTGCTAAGTATTCAAAATAGTTTTAAGATGTTTCGAAAAATTTATTTCCATGTTATTCTCTTTTGTTAAAGAGAATATATATGTGTAATGAGAGCATGCATGTAACTAAGAAAACTTAGATGTCGAATGCATATGAAAAATAATAATTCATGCAATAGTGAATTGGCTGTAGGTAGAGAACTTACAATTAAAAATATTTATTCTGTCTATTTTTGAAAGATAATTTCTATTTTGTGAAAACGTTTATGTACAAGACGATAAATTTGTTAAATTTAAAATCTTTAAAATTCTTTAATCATTGTTCGATTGTACTATCCAATGGAAAATGTTAAGCCAATATTTTACAATTGTTCACAGATTTTTTTCTAATTATTTTCGCTAGGGTACAAATAAATCAACCTAACGAACTGCTTTCTCTTGATACTTTTGACGAACACTTCGGCAAATCCTTGGTGCTAAATAATGTACTAATAATGCAGAGATTACTCTTTTAAAAGAAAAATATTTTATATGAGAATGTGAAGTGTTAAGAAATTGTAGAGTTGAATTTTAAGAAATTTTACGTAATAATGAAATTGTTTATTAAAATATTTAATTGTAACTATAGAAAATTGATTCTTCTTAACTCTTCACATTACTATTTTTAACTATATTATTAATGTGTTTAAATTTTGAAAAATGCGCTTGCGAATCTTATACATACGGTGTGCGAAATAAAGAAATTTGCCGAGGTAAGGAAAAGTGTTTTTAAGAGATAACAGTAATTTATAAAAGGAAACGAACAGATCTTGCTATTTCGATGTAAAAACTCTAATGGACATACTGCCATTACCTTAGTGTAGGTTGAAAGTCTAAATAATTGATCATCAATTAAAGAAAATTAGGGTTTTTCAAGATACATGTATTGAAATTTATTTTTATTTATTAATCATGTAACACGTCAATTCGAACATTAATGTGATTTAATAATACAATTTAGTATTTTTATTAACAGTATTTTAAAAATAAATCTCTGAAAAACCCGTTTATTTTTTACTATTAGTAGTTGTTAATTAGCTTATCTTAAGGGGATCGAAAAATGTTAGTTGTATATGTAGAAATGGTCGATTATCATGGCAATCAGCCTACATGTGCATCACATTCGATAACACTCCATTCCCTAAGAAAAGATTAATCCTGTGCAATTAACATAGGAGTGGTAAAAACTGTAATAGTTGTATATTTTTCTTTGGCCAGGGTACACCCACTTTGTGTACCTAATGAAGACTTTTTAAGCTATACTATAAGACCGTTAAATGATAACAAGTAGCTATGTAATAATATAACAGAATCCTGCGAATTCTGTCCACTCGAACAAAAGAGCGATTACATTGTATTTTTTATCTAAGTTTACAAACATTAAAACTGAATCACGGTATAAACTTTTCTAGACTTTTAATCAATCATTTTGAGGAAGATATATATACATACATTAATACAGTGCATATTGCGATATATGCCGATGTCATGCATTTATATATATACTAGAAAAATATAAAACATAATGAACAAACTACCATAAGTGTTTTTTTTAATAATCACGCCATACCTATACTTTACTATATTTTTCTTTTCAAAAGTTAAAGTTAAATAATATCTACTAGTCATTTTCAATTAAAAATTTTTTCTTAAGTCCATCTTCATTTTTTGTGTAACAATTTTTAATCATTAATGTATCTTAATGAGTTTTCTGAGCATATTTTTCGTACATTAAATTTACCGCCAAATTTGAATTTGCTCATGCGTACATTGGACCATTAGCCAAATGTGCGGGAACCGCTTTGCAGCTGTTTGAGACTGTAGACTGTAGCCATGTATATATCGTCGCTCCCAACGAAGACTAGCAAATTTCCAATTCCCCCGCGTAGACTACAATATTTCAGATTCTCCCACGAAGACTAGCACATTTCCAATATTAATTTTTGAAAAAATTGCAATATCATTTTTTAAAAGATATTTTGACCTTATAAAATTGTTTATGCTAGTTTTTACTCTTATCTTCGTAAAAATGTTAATTTAGAGAATTTATTTATTAATTAATTTCCTAAAGAGAGAAGTTAGGGTAATGGATTTAGCATTGGTTTTTCTATTGATAAGAAAAATAACTAGTATCCCCCGTTATGCAAAAACTTCGTTTTTCCATTATAGGCACGACCAAACTGCTCAGGAGAATCT
>JAYJLV010079922.1:0-14447 GCA_036873485.1 Torymus texanus
TATATATATATATATATATAATAGACGATTGTTTACACGTAGAGGAGCTTGAGAACAAAGAAGACGATAGACGTAAACATTAAGCACGCTGGCTTGTGTTTTGGTCCTACATAACGCGTGATCGTGATAGTATGATGCGATACTTTTGGTCGCGGGCGTTTTGCGAATGTGCGGTGTGTGTATAATCATGTGCTGAAGGATAATTTTTGTATTATTAGATGGTATATTTTGAATGTGGCTCTCATGTGGAAAGTGTAATAAGATATAAAGTTGAAGAAGGGTGAGGATTTTGGAGTATATGTATATAATATGTATAAGAAACGGAAATTGTGTAGGCTGTACAGAAAATTATGGTTTATTATGAGAAAATTTTGAGTTTCAATTGTAGATATAATACTTTTGTTTTTCGTTAAATCGTTGGTCTTGTAAAATTTGGAAGTTTCAACCTTAATATTGAACATCAAATCGTTTTAGAAACTAAAATCGGACATATTGAATACTGGACCCCGCGTTTACGTGTGTGTGTGTGTGTATATATTGAAAATATCAGTTTTATTTAGCAAAAGATCGTGTCAAAGTGAATTTGCTTCTCAGCGAATTCTGTACACTCTGTCCGAACTTAGAATGCTGAATTTTTTCCATAACAAGAAGCCCGAGTCCGGATACCGAACCACCAAGAATCAGCAACAACAACGGTAATACATCGACGATCTCCACGGATGTCCAATGATCGTTCAGCTGAAAACAAACAATTCAGCTCCCATTAATTATTGATTCATTCTTACTTTACCACGCTAATATACTAACCTTGGTATTTTGTATAACTAACTCCGTGGCGATAACCCTCTGGAGAACGCCGCTATCTCTCATCATTAAAATACTGGTAACATACAGGTTGATCGATATAAATGTATATATCGTGCGCTCATAACAAACACGTTACCCAACGTATATCCAAAGTATATGTATATACGCGTGCGAAAAACGTAACAGCCTTTCTTCAATGCTCGAGTTCAATGTTACAGTTAACTCGTCTGTTGTTATAGAAGAAAAAAATGTTGTTATCCGATATCTTTTCAAATTCATAATCAATGGTAGACCTTTGATCGGTTCTTTTTCTACTATTGATTATGAAATTTGGTATAGATATCGAACAAAAAAAATTTTTTTTCTTCTATAACAACGGATATATGTAACCTGTAACATTGAAGAAAACCCGTCATACGCTATTGGCTCACCGCAAGTTTTATCATAACAATTATACTATAAACATACGTACTTGCTATTGATAATACCACGAAAAGGGCTCCTCCTAGGCATGCCCATGGCCATTGTCGTCTGCATAATGACATCGAGGGGCTCGAGTATACACGGCAGCTGATGCTCGAGTATCGCGAACACGTTGTCCATGATCATAAACCCGTAGTTTTCATCCGCGCAAACGTTGTTCAAGCCCTCAAGATAGTTATTCGGTAGCTTCTCCTCAACTTCCAGAATCTCCTCGAACATTCGTTTCAGCATCTTATCGGACGTTTTCTAATCGGAATCAGTGAGAAATACACAGATAACGAGGAACGTTTTTTTTTCTTTCTTTAAGGAATGATCTTACGCTGATATGTGTATACCTCGAAGAAGCTGTAATCGGCCGATTTCTTGATGACGCCAAATTTGTATGAACCATCGTCGAGAAGACCTTCCATCGTTGTAAACGGCATCACGAACACTTTGACGGCTAGGAAACTGATAAGAGCAGCCGAGTAAGCAGCAAGAATGATGACACCGGTAATATGGACGACCAAATTGATTATTCGTATGGGATCGATGACGAGTCCTTCGTGTCCTATGAAAAAAATATTCGATTTTTTCTCTCTTTGATTGTAGAAACAAATTTATAATAACGAATGAATTTTGATGTTGATAATATATATTAGAGAACCTTGACCGCATATCGCGCCGAATGTGTGCAAGAACGTGTCTGCGAAACTAATCTGTCTATCCTCTTTATTGTACATCTTTCTGGACGGTGAGACCTTCAACGCGATCAATATGAACGCGCTGGAGATTATCATGATCGCCAGCAAGGATATCCAAATTCCACTGTAAAATGGATCGGAATAGGCGGTCCACTTGACAGCCGTGTAATAAGGCCTCTTGATGAAGATTCGACACCTGAAACAAAAGCCGAACAATCAGATTTACGCTATTATATATATAATTGCGAAATGCAAAAACTGACTTGGTGGAGAAAACCGGAGTTGTGAAATCAACAGCTTCCAAACGATCAGCTGTCATCAAGAGCTCGGTAGCAGCGAGGTCGATTTCCTCTCTCGTGAGCATCCCGACGACGCCGGTCCATGAATTGTTCGGCAACCTTGCGCCCCAAGTATCACATTCTGTGTATACGACTCTGTTATTGGCAGATGATAGAAAAAATACGCATAAGAATATAATTGCTTATCATAAGTATCTATATACTAATTAATATTTTGTCTCGAGAATTAACAATAAGTATTCGAACGAAAATAAATAACAATCACATCGTCAAACGCGGTTAGCTTAACTGTGAATAATAATTCGCTTAGAAGAAATAACCTCTCGTCTTTTCGAAATTGAAAAAAAAATTAATAAAAGTATACTTTTGCTCACTACGTTCTGAATATGCTTCGTAAAATCATAATAAAAAGCAGTAGTACTTCTTGTCCGAAAGTCACTTTGCCGAAGCATCGTTTATTTTGCGAGCGAAGGAGACGAAAGGGTGACGGCACAAAAACGGATATACTCGACGAGCGAGCTGCTGCCTCTCAGGATGAATATTTTCGCAAAAAAACAGCTCGGCAATTAGAGAAACTCAGAGATAGAATGAAAAAGGAATTGGACGACGTAAAAAAGAAACCGAGCGAGTCGGATAATTCAAATAAAGATCCCAGCTCTAATTATGTGCCCCGAAATGATAATCAAGGATAACGTTGTGAAAATCATAGGTTAGCGTTTTATTTATTCGACATTTTTTTTGGGTTATTTGAATATTGGTTGAAATTACTTTTATGATAATTTATCCTTTGAATAAAGTACGTTGAAAAAATAATAATAAACACCGTACTTATAAATATTAAAAGTTATTTTTATATTTTTCAGTGGACCGAGAAATAAAACGTTTTACATCAATTGCAGTTTAGGGTAATCACTATAGCGCTTACGTGCAGTTCAGATTTTCTTGAAGTATTTGAATTATTGTGCCAAAAAAGCCGTTAATCCCTGTCATATTTCCAGAAGCATCTCGCTGGATTGTAGAAAGTGGTGGATCCTTAATTAAACAAAAATTGAAACTTCTCATCAATTGCTCTTGTACTTATGAAAATGACAGATTCAAACTAATAAGAACAAACTTGACTTCACCAATTATATGAAAATTCACCTGAACAGAAGCAACTCTTATTAGTTGCCCATGAAGATTACTTCTTCTTTGGTAAAGTCCCAATCTAGTTATACTCAATCCACTGTCCTCGCTCCAAGTTCCAAAAAGATTTGTTACCAATTCTCGTTCCTTGTCAATTTTGTAAACTTCCGTTAGTGTGTATACGTCACTGTTTTTCATTTTTCGTACAACTAGAAAAATACAGTCTAAGGGAACATAAATTTCGGTGAAGAAGCTTTCAACATCAGTGTCTTCAGAAAAGAAAATCACCCAATTTACGTATGCCATGTTGATCCAAGGTGCTATTTCCTAAATTTACAAATGAAAAATGTAATTCAATCGTCGTCCATTCTTCATTATAAATAATAAATAAATACTTAAAAGATTACGTACACGAGAATATTGTTTTTTCATATCCTCTGAATCATTTATCAAAATAAATAACGGCCTTTTCAAAGAAAAGTAAGCATCTCCGATCTGAGTAAAGCAATATTTCTTTGTTAATTATTTAACATAATTAATAATTAAGTAATATTGTTTTTCAAATAATTCTGCCGGTAATACTCTCACTTTAAAGATTTAAAAACGTTTTACTATTTTAATAAATTCAAATAATTCTTACACTTGATTTGAACGTTTTTATAGCATAAGCAAAGGTGCGAACATGAAGTCTGCTAATATATGCAACAAGGGACATCAGCTGTTCGGCATCATAAGGACCTTCAAACAAATGATATCGAAGAATTTTCAATCGATACTTTTCATTAATCACTATCTACCTTATAGTATATGCTACAACTACTCTCTAAAGTTGAATTAGTGATAAATTCACTAATAAAATAGTAAATATTCATTAATTCGTAGTGGAAATACTCACTATAATTAAAATAGAGAAGTTTCACTATTTTAAATAGTGAAAATTTTCATATATTTCTACTAAGAATTAATGAATATTCAGTATTTCATTAGTGACTATTCACTAATGTTTCGGTATAGCAATTTTAACTAATCTTTAGTGAATTTTTCACTAATTCAAGTTTAGAGTGTAGACTCCGGAAAAAAAGAAAAAAAAACGCATAGCACATGCATCGGCTACAACGGCCACTTACTCAACATCTGCATCGGATTCTCCACAGTGTACATGAAAATGACGCAGGTATTGTTAAAAATGGTGTGCACGGCCTCCACAAGGAGCATGTAGATATGCGAATCACGGACAAGCTGCGTCTCCACGGGGGTAACAGGAAGTGCCAGACAGACGAATATTGCCAGGGCGAAGCGTCGATGAGATGCATCGCACCGCTGCACTGCCATACCACGCAATGCACCGCCTAGACACGATTGCACGTCGTGATTCACATTCGCTTCACGATGATGATTTGTCACCGATAGAAAAAAACGCAAGCGCACTGTAGCTCACGCTAACACGAAGACAATATTATTAGCGAGCGATGGAAACGAAGTTCGATCAAATCGACTTGCTGCTATTTATCACTCATACGCGTGGCATGTGATGGACTAGAGGGAAGAAAATTATGTCGTAGTGAGTCGATGCTCGACAGAGTCTTGAAGTGTTGATTCAACGACTGAATATTATTTTGTGAGAAAAGAATTGACGTTTTAATGAACTTCGGTGTAACTAACTCAATAGTCGCTAGATGAATGAAAGTTGAAATATAATATGTGTGTGTAAATTATCGGAAGACGACTGGCTATTTTGAGATATACTGTCAAGGCAAATAGTATTGATTGCAACGTCAATTGTAATAATATTTGAGTCTTCGTTTTCCCGAAATGTTTGCATACCGAAATTATCTCAACAAACATGTGCAAATAAATTATTCCTGTATTTTCCAATAAATCAAAGTTTGTAGGGTATGAAAAATAGTGATTTATGCCATATCAATCCAATATTAATAATGATTGTAAATAATATAAAAAAAAGGTAAATTATTTTTTAATAATGTACTAAGTATATGCTGCAATAATACATAATATCACTGTAATATCATTCTGCAATGAAATTTACACAACTTAATTTGTTTGACAGTCGAATAGCCCATGTTTGAAATAATAAGAATGATCGATAAATTCGAACGCGTCTGCTATGCTTCGTGACATATAATGTTTGCAATTTTCACTTATCATTTTTTGCATGTAACTTTCACAAGGGTAGATCGATCATAATGGCTATTTTAGCGCTGATGTATAGAAAAGTAATAATTTATTTATATCAAATAATATAGACGTAAATATATGTCAACGGAATTGTTTCTATTAGACTTAACATACAAATAAGCAAGTCTTAAATATAAAAAGCTGTACTTATTATTTTAAATATATAAAAATTGCTCCAGAAAATACACAATTTAAAAAATTTTCCAAAAAATTTAAGACACAGCTGTGCAAGTAATTATTTCTTTTTTGATGGTCACACAATTGCCGAAAAAAATATCTAACCAACAAAAAACCTTGTAACAATTTTTTAACGGTACAGCAATCTTTCATATAGACATACAATATGTAAAAAAATTTGTTCTTAACATGTGCATGAAACGGGCCTTTTATCATGTTTAAAAGCCCTGTAGAAAATCCCGTATTTCGACCGTGATTTGAAGAAGAATGAAAAAATTCATTTTTTCGTAGTTTAGCCAGAAAAAAATTTTTTTCACCATTTAGCGTAGAAAATAAAAGAATTTATCTCTTCCAAATTTCAGTACAATTAGTCTATTTTTCCTCTTGTTGTCGTGCAACAACAAAAGCGCCATTTTGTTCAAAAATAATTTTTTTTTAAAAACAAATGAAAATAATCTCTTGAAATTTTAACTTAATATTGCCTTGAAAAAGTGTAATAAGTGATTAAATTTTTGAGTTGATTATTCAAATATTTTTTGAAAAATTAAGTTATGAATTATAAAAACATTTTCGTTAATAACAAATGGAACATTAAAGAGAATTTAAATATTAAAAAAGGTAAATGTAGGTAATTTAAAGGATGTTTCAATAAAAGTTTTAAATATTAAGTAATATTGGCTGTCATATAGAAAAAAATAAAAAATAAACTTTTTTCAAAAAAGGAAAAATCTATATAAAAAAGCGAAACCCGGAAAATTAATTTTTCTCTTTCCTTGTTGAAGTCAAACAAAAGAAAAATAATGAGACTTTATAATGAACAAAATCGGTTCATTTTTAGTTGAGATAAAATAGTTACATACACACATGCGTATACACACATATCGATATAAAAATTTTTCAAAAACCTGGGACCTCATAACATATTTCTATAATGTTTCTAGCAAAGCTTAAATTTTTACTATTACGAAGTTTCCTCTAGGGGGAAGCAACCGTCAAGTATTCCTGCCTTATCTCTAACTTTTGTTTTTTTAGTACATTCAAAATATAAAATTAGTATATAAAAGAATATACTTAGTTATAAAAGTTATCCAATACAAGTTTGTAGAAATGCAGAGTTTGAATTAGTATATAAAAATTATTTTTTTAATTGAACATTAAATTCAATAAAATAACTCTAAATGAGTATCTGTGGCTTCCTGGAATAGCCGAATAAATCCACTTTTCAAGTTTCCGAAACAAAAGAGGTTTTAATGTTCAAACTTATATGTAAGATCAGATTATAAATTTTCTGATGCGTTAAAAACGATTAAGAACTAAAAAAAGTATGAACTCATTTGGTAATTCCGAGAACTGTGGATTTATCTCATAGTGCGGTTCGCGTTTATTTTAGAGCGTATTCTTTAATTTAAATTTAATTTCTTCAATATTATAGCAATCATTCAATGAATTCTTCTAACTTATTTAAGAAATTTCTATTTTTGTGACATTTCTATTAATTTACGACCATTTGTACGACCATTGTATTTCTATTACACTAATATTGTAAAATTTTAAAATGTTTATAATTTGTAAGTGTATAGAAATTTTTTAAATACACAGATAAATATATGTATTAGCCATCATATTCACATTCAATTAGAATACATAAAATAAATGATAACTACGATAAACGAAAAAAAAATGATGGACTTATCCGGTTACTCCGGGCACAAAATTTGAAAAATGAACTTATCTGGTTACGTTTCGGGTGAATTGTAGCTTTACGGCAATATTTTTGCTACTACTGAAAGTGGTAAATGAAAATGGCATATTTGAAGATACAAAATCCGGGGTTATCTCGATTTAAAAAAAAAAAAAAGGGGACATATTCGGTTATTACGGGAAGCCACAGATATATATATTCTATAACATGGGACTGCTTATTTTTCTATTATAATAAAAACAGCGCAATAATGTTTAAAATATTATGCCTAATAGAACAAGTTTTGTAAAATGTCCTTTGATAAGGCTTCCAATCTATATATAATTAAAGCTACATACATTCCGGTTTTTTTTCTGTTATTAGTTATATTTTTACTTCATCAGACCAGAAGGTGTTCAACAATGTTAAAAAGAAACTCAATTCTCTTACTTTTGCTTTTAATAACTGGATTACTTTTAAGTGTACATGGCATACATAAACGAGGTGAGCCCTGAACCTATATTAATTATCTATCTGTACATGTTTAATGGAATAGTTTACATAAGTATTAATGAAGGAGCTTAACGAAAAAAATTACCAAACAGTAGATAAAATGCCTAGTTCGCGAATCGATGAAATTTACAATTTCTCTTTGCTTTTAAAACTTTAAATTCAAGTAAATTAATTTAAATTCTAATGAAGTCTAATAATCTCTTATAAACATTCTATTTCAGTCTCAATATATAACGGCGTTTCATCCTGAACACAACATCAAATTAAACAATTTCATTTACTAGCTGTATCAAATCGAACAATCTGTTTACAGATGGAAGTAGTCTGGAATACAGTACAACGTACGCTGTCTACCCTGGTCAAAGGATCAGACAGCAAGGCATCGTTGCCGTACCTGTAAAAACTCTCCAGTTTCTTATGATAGTCTTGGAGACCATCATGAACTGTCTTATCAATACTATGCTTTTTTTGAGGCGTTTCACGGCGATTCAACTGAGCAACCTCGCGGATTACATATCCGACTACACGATGTACAATGGATTGCTGGTTTAATAAAAACCTACAAAGCGGTGGGATCAAGACCCAAGTTATTTAACATATTCACGTGGTGCTCATCAAACAGCAATTCTAATTTGACAATTTGTTCATGAATGCTATCGAATAGATACTGTCAATTCAATAAGTGACATGTTAATTGTGGGCTCAGTGTTTCATATTTTGTTCTTAACTTAACAGTATCTCAGTGTTACTTCGGAATATGTAATTGTGAAAACTTTAATTTTCCAACGAGTTAATTTTCAAACTTTAATCATTTGATACTTTCCACAATTATTTTGATGGTTTTATATTCATAACTCATATTTGGTTTGAGCTACTTCTAAGTGCTCATAGTCGATTTACTAGAACTAATAATTACGTTAATTATTTATAATATATTTCTTATATAAAAATTGAAGAATATTACAAACTACCACACAAGACAAGATTTAAATTTCCGCATCAGAATTTCATAATTTTGTAAAATATTAATATTAAAATGTTTACTTCCCAATGTTTAACTATCCAATAGATAAAAACGACTGACAGACTGTGTGTATATATATATATATATATATATATATACCATCCGCATATTCTTGCGTTTGCGACAATACGTAAAACGCTGCTCAAGCGCATCATTAATTTTGCACGTTAGGTTTTTGCAAACGTCCTTTGATAAGCTTCTTCGCATGTGCAATTACCGCAATGTGCACTTAGTTAAGCCTTTACTTCGTTAGCACACAGCCGCTCAACAATGCCTAAGAGCTCCTTTTTTCTATTACTTTTTCTGTCTACGAGTATATTAAATTCGTGTGTGCACGGCCAAAGTGAGCGAGGTGAGTCATGAATCTATATTAATTACCTACTATATACCTTAAATTACTTATTCTACTTATATACCGTAATAGACTTTATCAGGAAAGGTATATCAGCAGTTTGATACGCATTGAAAAATAGTTTTCGTAAATAAGAGTAGTTTTTTTGACAATTTTACCTTTTATATATTCAATTTGAAACATATTATTAAACATTCAGCATAACATTTTTGTAATTCTATATAAATTGAAGACTTCAAGAGATTATTTATAAATGGTATCCAAATTAAATGTCCTCATAACCATAAGTTATTTCTTGTGTGCGCTACTATTTACAATTTTTGTATCAGTATATCAAACCAAAAATTTTCAACCAAATTGATGGCTAAATTCAACGGTACACTTTCAGGTTCAAGAAATGGTACTTCGCGCCAGATTTCCCTTGCTCAGACGCAAGAGTTCATAACCACGGCAATGAAAGTTATGCGCTTCCTCGGAGAAATTATGAAGATCATGATGAACTTTCTTACATATTTATTCCAAATGATGAAGCAAATGACTACCGCCACTGTCGACAGCCTCGCATCGTACTTGTCCAGAAGTGAGGGCACAAGCATTACTCGTTACAAGAGAAGCCCCCCTGAAGAAGAATATCAAAATCAGAATCCGTCACAGGGTATGAGCATCGGCTCTTTATTTTCAAAGGCATTCATGGCACCGTTCAAAATAACGTTTGGATTAACACGTCACATCATATATAACGCCACGCACCTTGCCCTCGAACCAATTGGTATTTTGGCAAGGAGTCGGATTGGCAGGAGTATTGCCAATACCACACGGTCAATAATCGACAATGCTACGGCTATGGTATGGCATTACACGAAGGTCAGCGTGCTGCCGAGGTTGGACACCTTGGTCACGAATATGGACGAGGCGGAAGCGTTGCCCCCGGGCATCATGCACTATTTGAAGGATCTGCAGTCTCTGTACCATATTGTACATTTATTGGGGTTCGTTTGATTAGGAAAAATTATAGGATTCTAATTTTTAGAAAACGGAAAATTATAGGTCTTGAACAACATTCAACAATAACGTCTTTTTTATTGTATTTATTTTTGTATCCAAGAGAAATTGATAATGTGATAATAAAGTATTACGGCTCAATTAAATAAAACCTACATATACCTATAAATTAATATTTTACTTTTTACTAGAACTAGTGGATTTTTGTGCGTGCTATCTACGCACATCGTCCTGCTTCCTCAATTTGAAATAGTATTTTTTATGAATTGACCAATCAGAGCACGAATAAAAATGTTAAGGTAACTGTATCAGTAAAATTTAATGTTAATTAACTGAAATTAATAATTAATGAAAAGTTGATGTAATTAATATTGCTGTAGAATATTCATTACTGTGTACCAATTATTGCTGATATTCAGTTAACAAAACATATTTTATACAAGATTGTACAATTTATTTTTAGAGATTACCACTTATGAACGCATATTATTTGCACAAATAAAAAGTTCAAAGATTCTTTCTACGCATCAAGTTTTCTGATAAAAGGCTATGTAATGTTTTATACCTTCCCGCAATAATTGAAGCACCCACAATAACCGATGTAGGGTAATAGTAGCCCTTATTTATGTGCCTTTTTTGACACATTTGACATACAAGAAAGTTGTAACTTATAAATTATAAAACGCTGTTACCAAAGTACTGAAAAGACGTCCTATACTATAAAAGAGTATGGTTTAATGTATTGCTTTTTGACAATTGTTAGTTAAAAAGGCACACTAATGTGGACACGTCATCTGCTTCAAGGCACACTAATACGGTCTTTTACCCGAGTTACCCTACATTCAGTCCGAGATTCATCACATCCTTTATAAATAGATTTTTATTCGATACTGGTGATTTTATTTTCTGACAGTCATGTCCATCATAAAACGACTCAATTATATACAGAGTAGAGAAAAAGTATGGAAACCTCTGGAAAAATTTTAATGATAAAAAAATGAAAGTCAGATTTTAGGTAGTTTTCAATAAGGAATTCAATGATAACCTTGGATTAGACCTTGAACCTCATCTTCCTTAAAACGTGACCTTGATTATTTTCTTTTACAACTAATCCTGCGACATTTCTAGGGGTTTCCATACTTTTTCCCCACACTGTTTACTAGGAATAGCACAAATAACATCAATATCGCAATCAGACTACCTTAAAAAAGTCCTTTTATTTCCACCTTAATTACAATTTAAAAAATTACACGTAAATGGAAAACTTAAATCAAACTCGTCGCCATCTTGAGCACGGATGCCACGGACAGTGGTAATATGCTTTCAGGAATCATGTCGATGAGTTTTTTCGCAAGCGACTGTGCTCCTTGCTTATCCAAAGTGCCATCGCATTGGATGTGATTGTTGGCAAATGAGCACGGCATAATGCTATTAACAACGGAGCTTAAGCTGCCGTCGGTTGCATTGTCGAGGGTGGACAGAAGATTTTTGGCTCTAGTGATGTACGGGTTCATTATAGGGCCAACTATGGGGGCAGAACTCAGCTCATTCAGTTTGTTTGTAATCTTTTCATAATAGTTGACATTTTGTGAATCCGTCTGGCGTTTCTCCACTATTGAAAATCCAAATGTTTGACAAATTAAATGAATAGTATTGCTAATGAAAAACTGTCAATTCTTTGTATCCTTAGTATTCAATTAATTTGCATATTATTTAACGTAAAATATGACAATCTTCCATAAAATTAATAAAACGTAAATTTAATGAAAAACTCACGATGTCTGGCACTAGTAGAGCCGGCGGCGATCAACAGAACCGCTAAAAAAATAAATGTCCGACTTGCCGAGGACCTCATGTTGCCTCAATTCACAGTTCAACGTTTGAAATTTTACTGGCATGCCAAGCCACTACTGTCGATCCTTTTATAAATGCGCATTGCAAATAGACAAGCAGCGCTCTAATTTTCGATATGCAAAATAACAGCATAAGCTTACACGCTCTAGGAAAATTCACTTAAGGAAGTTTGCTTATCATTCTTACGTGGTTATCTATTGAATGACGCATCATAGTCGTATCCTATTGGACGTTCAGAATTTTCAATACCAATGCCCGTGAAATAATTAGAATTTTTTTGACAGTTGTCATCAGCACGATAGATTACGAGTAAATAGTTGGGAAAAAAGGAAAGTCGTGTGTCTTATTCATACATTAAAATTTATTCTGAAAAATCGTAAAAATACACACCACCTTGCATCATTAAAATAGTTACATTAATTGACCCTCGTAATACACTTACTAGGAGAGGGTCAGGGTTCCGGAAACCCAATTTTTTGCAAACTTGCAGAGGTTGTAGGTAATGCCATACCATAGACCTCTCTAAAGTTTTAGACCCTAACACTGTCCTCAAAAAAAGTTACAGCCATTCTAATTTTGAAAAAATCAAGAAATGTGGGGTCAATATACAAGTTTTCTTTAAGTTTTATGCTATTTCTGCTGCAAAAATATACACAATAATTGATATACACTTGAAGGATATGCACTACCCCATGCAATGATATCGTAATTCAATATTCCACAAAAATAAGCATAATAAATTGATAGCATTGTTTTTGTATTTGCTATCTTAGCTACCTAGTTTATGAAATATAAATATCAAGTATTTAGTTTTATTAACAACATAATTTATATGGTTTTTCCATTTTAGATTGCTGTCGAACCACACACCAAGATATTTCGTACTATTAACCCTAGTTAACAATATGTTATCTATTTTTATTTCTACTTCAGTTGGTATACTATTACTATAACTCCCAAAAGTTATATATATGGTCTTATTTATATTCAAAGTAAGTTTATTTGCCTTTAGCCATGTTGCTACTTGCTTTAGGTATTCATTCATTTTTCTTATTTGATGGTCTAGTAATACCTTTGAAAGATGGTTTATATCCATGTTCTAGTACACAAGATAAAAATTCTTGCCATATCAAGTCTGATTCTAACAAATTAATATTAAGATCTCCTATGATTAGGTGATTTTTCTTATTTTTAAATTTATCCAGGAATAGTTGGAATAGAGTTAGAAATTCAGTCTTTGATATATCATAAGATCTATAGAGTGCAGAAATTTCAATTTTAACTGATTGATTAATTCTCAACTTAAAATGCAGGAAACTCAAATTACCAAAATTATGTACCATCGTTGTTTATGTTATTTCTTTTTTTATATACATGACTACACCATCATTTTGATTAATCCTACTATCATTATAATAAATTGTATAACCTTCTAGATTATAGTAATTGAAGTATTCTAAATTCCACGTTTCAACGCATATTATAACTGTAGGAATTTTTTTCATACTAAATAATAATAATTGAAGTTTTTCAAAATTTGCAGCTAGGCTTCTTATGTTAATATAAAGGATTTCATTATTGCTTACATTAATATGTTTAGTAATCTCACCGATTTCATTTATTATTTCATCTTCAATAATATCTAATTCATTTTACTCCATTCTTGTTGTTACTTTGCTGTTTATTGCTTCTTCTTTTTGGCTTGCTCAAACTTTCCGCTTGATTTGTCTTACTCTTCTGTTTAGAGGTGCTATCTGTTGTATCTGCTTCTGTTTCAACTTCTTCATTGGTAAAATCAAAATCAACATTACCATGAAATCTTTGAAATGTTGGTTTGAGACTGCGATAATCTGCTGACTCAATATATCTGTTTACTTTTGATTTGAAAATTTCACAATCAGTACTGTCCGTTGAATAGTGGTTAGTTATATAGTTGGTCTGATATTCATTATTGTTAAAATTACAATTAATACACTTTTTGATGTTATTATTTTTAGTCTTTTGTAGCACATTTCAAACAAGCTACGTTATTTCTACATTTATGACCTTTATGATTGAGTCCTCCACATTTAAAGCAAGGTTTCACGTTAATCGAGTCATAAACTCTACAGTTTTGATAGCCCACATGTAACTTATATTTGTTGTTTCTTACTAATTTGTATTGTTCAAAAGGAATGTCTATAATCAAGGTCTGTAGATTACTTTTATGATTATTGTAGGAATGTAGGACTTTGCAACTATTTTCAAAACC
>JAYJLV010079932.1:0-14445 GCA_036873485.1 Torymus texanus
AGAATTTATGGTTAAAAAGTGGTGGGGGGTGGTGGAGCGGTGGCGGGACGAAAACATCAACTTAACTATATAATATATATATATATATTCAATAATTAACAATTTGTTAACTAAACAATAATTTCAAGCCTCCTCTCAAAAAGCATCAGTTCAATCTCTCTTCTGCAAAGATAGATACAACCTCGAGTATTTTTCTACTCGCGTAACCTCTCATCTAATACTCGCTTTACTACCACACCGACAAAAAAGCCGCTCACAAAAAAACTCTATCAAACAGAATTACCAACCGATTCCTCGACTATACCAAAATCTCGCGCGTCAAATTCATCATCAGATTTTGAGCCATTAGCATCGGAGTTCAAGATCTGCCGACGCCAACAAGGCCGAGTGTATCTTTTTTTCTCTCTGTCTCTATTTCTCTCTTTCCCTCTTCGCGGCGGGTAATACTCGTTCCTTCGCAAGAGCGACGGAAAATTTCGATCCCTGCAGCTGTTCGGACCTCTTTCTCCGGAGTGTGTATAGCTGAAGCTCAAGTTGTTCCTTTCGAGAGAAGTAGCCGATTTCGTGTTTCGTCATACGCGTGAAGAGGGAGGGGAGAGTGAGTGGATGTTGTTACAGTTTTAAGGTTTCTTTTTTTTTATGGTTGGGAAAATTTTGGGGGGTTGACATTGGTTTGTAGTGCGGTTTTACGGATATTGGGAGAGTATAAAGGTGGATGAGAAAAAATTTATAAGCGGTTTCATTTTTTGAGAATTGTTTACTTTTAAATTACGTGACATGCTTTTTTTGTTTTATAAAAGTTTTTTCTTGTTATTATACAAAATTTATAGGTTTTTGTTCCCTGAATTAGTATTGAGAATTATTTTTTTTTTAATTCACTATACAATGTTTCTATTATTAGTTGAATAGTCATTTGTTGATTAAGTTTTAATAAAAATTATTTATAAACTATACTGTAAGCTTTCACAAATTTTGTAAATACTGTTGTAACAAAAAGTTTTGAAAAAATAAATGTTACGTACTTGCTTGAAAATATTTTTAATTGAAATATAAAGCTTTTGAAAATAATTTGGTAAAAATATTAGCCTTTCTTGTTTCAAAGTGTCTCACAAATACAGACTTATAACTTCCTTTATTCTCCGAATTTCCAGATTTTTTTAATATCCTTAAACTTACGGTTGAATAATGTTCATTTCCTTGAAAGAAGGAAGTACAAATTTTATTATTATTTGAGAGAAATATAAGCATGTAAATTTCTTACTATTTTAATGTATAGAATAAAGGAAAGTAATTTGTTAGCTTGGTGATTGATTGGATTTAACTCTCAATGAAGGATGCTTCATTCAAATTTCATACGTTCCTTATGTGAAGGCCAATAGCCTCCGTGTTTATTGTTTTACTTACTTTTGTCTCGATACGAGCTAACTTGCTAAGCTAATATTTAAAATCTAAACATGGATATATTGATTTTTACACGATAAAATATACTTTAGTAGTTATAAATAGTCCTTATAACTCTAATGTTTGTTCAACTTTATTAGATAAAGTTTAATTGTGATGTTACAATCATAACAAACTTCGACTACCAATGATCTACGATAGTTTCTTATATTTCTACCATAAATTTCAACAATTTTCCTGTTTTCAAATAAAATGATTCCAAAACATATACTCAACGTCAATCGTAAACCAAAAACAACAAACGAAAACCGCATCGCTTTTTTGTCCAACTCCACTGACGTATATACAAAACCAGAAACTCACGGGAGCGAAAAACTCAATGACGTTCTATACACTCGTATATAGTCGTCATCTCGCGCGACTTAGGACCGGCGCGCGTGCGCAAGAGTCAAGGATGCCCAGTGTGTGCCTCCCCTTGGTTATTAATAAAGCGCGCAAACAAGTCGTGGAAAATATATGCGAACGCGTAATTATTGTTTCTTCTTTGCGACGTTACTTTTTGCAGGGAGACAACGCGAATAATGGTATATGTTTGTGTGAAGTCTCGGAGGGATAGTTGCAAAATCGGTTTTAGTGGTGAAACCAGTGGCCAGGTGTTGATTGATTTAGTTGGTATTGACGCGGTGTAAGGTGTAATGAGTGTTGCTGACCTAAATTAACGCTGATTCATTAGCACTTTAATTAAAAATGTCAGGTGTACAGTTTATGGGACATTCTTTAGCCATTGATTAACGTTGATAGCTGAGAAAATATGCATGTTACTAAATATATATTATACATTTCTGTACACAAATTATTTATAAAATTTAAGGACATAATTTATTTTTCATCTACTTTTAGTTGAAATTTGCTTAGAAACTTGTTTAGCGTCGTTGGTAGTTGTTAGTACGAAGGTCTTAATCTATGGAAACTTACAAGACGATATTTTTCATGCCTACGAAAGGGGTTATGATTCGAAATTCTGCAAAAAGAAGTTCTCAAGGATAACGGTTGGAAACTTCCATGGCGCTAAGGTAAAGAGGGGAAGGTCTTTGGAACGAAAAAAAAAATGACAAATGAAAACGTTATTATAATCATATCTTGAGTTTTTAGGAGATTTATTCAACGATCTGGTTATTGGGTAATCGAAAAGTGAACCAAAAAAACGAGCATATCGACTGATTGACTTAAAGATCAATCAGTTAAATGTATATGTATATACTATAAGAAATAAAAATATATGATATCAATAATTTTTAAAAGATTGTATTCGAATGGTATATTCGTTGAATGCGATCTATAATATCAGAATTGTATGAATTCATAGATTTCATAATTATAGTGGGTTAGATAAATGATGCTTAAAGTTCTTCATGCATCCTTTACCACAATAAATCAGATATCATAGTAGTATAAAAGGTATATATTGGAGCACAGCATTTTATTTAACATTATATTAAATAACATTCTTAAATAAATGAGTGACGTGGCAAAAAGAATGATATTGAGTTAATAAAAATACTTCATTTTGACCTGATATAATATAACATTTCGTGATGGAAAAATTAGTTATTATACAAATAAAGAACATCTTACGTCATCTATAAAATTTTTGTTAAATATTAACGCAATAAAATCATAACTAATATAAGAAAAAGTAATTTAAGCTTCATTATTTTGATTACTATCTTTATGCTCTAAAAAAAACTGTCATATAATAAAAACAAACTCCGCTCTCTTGTCATCCTTCTGCCACAATATCTTTATACCAGAACGTCAATAAAATTCTCAAACCCGTTTCCAGTCCTTCTCTCACCCTATGCACACCGATTTCCCACCTGAAAAATCAAACAAAACCTATGTTATAACACGGGAATCCCCGATCGTACAGCGAGTGAATGGACGAGTGAGAATTCGCGCGCGTTCAGTAGCCTCGGGGCACTTTCCAGTAACTTATACGTAGCGGATGCTGCGATGACGCATGGTGATCCACGAGTGACGTCAGACAAGAGTGTGAACTTTGACGACGAACAGGTAAACTGAGAAGAAAAAGAAATTGGATTGGGCTTTTTTGAGTTGTAAGCTTGAAGTTGGTGGATGATGTATTTGTTTTTGAAGATGTAGCGAATCGGTAGGTATGTTGTCAGTATTATTTATAGATATTTAGTGTAGTTTTTGTTCAAGGTGCCGAAGGAAAATTTGAAATATTTTTGGAGTATTTATGAGTGAGAAAAATTTGATGCTTTGTAGTTTGTTAATGAAAATGATTCTATTACTCGTTTCAGAAATCTTTAATTTTAACATTTTGCTAGTGGAGCACAATTGAGTTTAGTTCAGAAATACATAGAAATTTTTTTTGAAAAATGGAGTAGGTATATTACAGGATGATGGATTGCAAGGTACAATGATTATTTAAATTTGAAAAAGTGTCAAAAATTCTAAAATCTTTATTATGTCACTTACTCCTGAATAAGTAGATGTATCTTGGAGAATACCAATTACATAAGTTAAGAGGAATCCTCAAAGAGGATTTTCTCACCTCTGACAAGTCAATTACCGTAACTCAAAGAAGCCGGCAAGATATTGGATGTAAATTGTAAATGGAATGTTATACGGTACTCAAGAGAATTTATTTTTCTCTAAACGCATTCAAATGATTCTCACCGAAGCCTCAAGCAAAATTATTACTTTCATCTTATTCACTGTGAGAATTCTAAACGTAGCTTCTATTCAGCTACTTTTTCTCTTGCTGTAATATTATTGAATATTAATTTTAATAACAAAACAATGCTTTCCTACTAACCTAATTAAATATCAGTCTCATAACCCGCAACCACAACTCATCTATTCATTCCCATCTTCTCCATTCAAACTACTCACGATCAACAAACTCGCCCACTCGATCCTTCCCACAGTGCATTTCACATATATACTTTTCTAAACTTATACACATATATAAAAAACTCCTGATTTTGCGAAACCTTATCGAGTAACTAACTTCCTCTCACGCTCACCGCTGACCGAGGCGAGAAATGTTTTATTATCGGCGCGGTAGGTAGCCGCTGTAGATTGCAGCAATAACCTTCGCACTTTCACGTGCGCGTGCGCGCGTCCTTTTGTTGGGAAACACGCGTTGCGGATGCGAGCATTGCGAGTGCGAGATTTTTTTTTTTTTTCATGTACTTTGCTGGGTATATATTGTTTAATTCGTTCCATTTCTTGGGGAGTATGAGTTATGGGCTGTTCGTTATATTGTTGTTGGGTTTGGATTAAGGAGAATTAATGTCACGGAAGTGAAAGAGATATGAATGGATATACAGTCATGCAGGAACGAGTTTTTCACACCGAAAATTGCTGAATCAGTGGATGGAGAAAAGATTGGTTGTAGTTTATGTTAAGTGTTTTGTACAAACTTTTTGTGGGTTCGGAAGAAGCGCGAGAATTTATATATACTATAGTATTCGCGAAAAGCTATCCATTTGTGAATGTTGGTTATGCAAATAAAGGATTTTTCGTTTTGGTACAAAAAGTTTATTATTGCGGTTATTTGCGGAATTAGAAGCAGTAGTGATGAGTTAATCGGTGTAGAAAAATAGTTCTCACGGGCATTTTTTCCATTAAGTCTCACCACAAGGCTTAGCCTCTTTAACATTCTACAAATCTAAGTAAAATCGCGCATTACTGCGATTTATTGCTCTAATAAAAGCATGTTTACGCATTCACAAGCACTTTTCATTCATAAGAAAACGCGTCTTTCCCCCCTAATGAAACATGAAATCCTTGACAAGAAGTTTATAGCAGTGTCAATTTGAGCAATACAAAAAAGAAATTGTTTAACGCAAGGTACATTATTACATTATAGTTTCGTATTATGTAAGATCCCAATTATTAAATTAAAACCAAAAGAAGAAACATGAAAGCTTGACACATAACTACGGGTTTTTTTTTTAAGTTTTCAGTGTAAACGGCATGAAATGTTCAGCTTATACGATTAAAATGGACACATAACGTAATCTTCCAGAGTTTAATCATTTCTAGAACCATGATTAATGCAGCTTACGAAATTTGAACATTTTTGTAATAGTAATATTTTTGTGTAATAATGCAAACTGTGAAATTCAATTTCTGATGAGAAAATCAAAGATTCATTAATTGAGATTAATTGAGATGGCACTTACAGTTTATTTCCATGTACTTTATCGAGGTTAAATAGCTAATGGAACAATCAATTCTAACGAATTATTAATATATACGAGTCTACACACAAGCAAACAACAAAAATGGACATTTTAAAAAATCAACGACCACTATACTCATCAATTATTTTCATTCTTAATATTTATTAGAGATAGAAATATTTTCTATATCTCAAAATCACAAATTTTTTGCATAATTCATCGGTTTACTAATCACACCAATAAATTATAAGTCGCATCTGTGTAATCATTGAATTCAATATTTCAGGAGGATTTGAAGTTCAAGGTAACTTACGTTCGAACTCTCCAAGGTGAATAGTTTTAGGAACACTTTTAAAAAGTATGCTGCAGGTTTTTTGACGGCCGGTCACTTGTACGGGGAGGCTAACTTCTAAACAGGCTCGCTAATTAGCATGTTTTATGGCTTTGCGCGCATATGCGCTCAACCGTGATTCTGTTGCTTTTACTGTGACTGTGTGTCGTGATAAATTTTGTTTTATTTCTAGGATAACGTGTACTTTTCATCTGATAAGTATATATATAAAATGTAAAAGTTATACCTATTTTTGGTATCATGCTTCTGTAATATTAAATGTATCTTTACAATATACATTTTAGATATCGATAAAAATATATATACAATAAATATAATAATAATGTATTGGATTTCATCATACGCGAAATGCAAAACGTCGGAAAACGAATACTGCTTCAGTGAAAATCAGCAAACTCAACCCAAATAAAACCGTAATTCTTCAAAATACAAAACACAACACCAATATTACCCGCATAATTAATATACACAAACATAAAATGTATACCTTCGAAATGCAAATGTGCATTCACGTTTAATCCGCCCCTCCCTTCCCAATGTTTAACCAAACGATGCATTTTTCGTGGCCCGACCTAGAAAAAAATTGCAGACGTCGCTGCGGGCCTCACCTGCGCAATTTCGAGCATGCGCAAGACACTCGATTCACTCATTCTCTGTTCGTTCAATCACTCGATTCACCTTCGCGCGTTTGTTTTAATTAGTGATCCGAAAGCTAATAAAGAAAATTTTATAACATATTGCCGGGAACAACGAAATCTAAAATGTGCGACGAATCGACGACACACTGAACATGGTGGTGAAAACTCGTAGCGCTTGGAAGCGGCAGTACAAGGTGGGTCGACTGCTGGAGTCTTGTGGACCTGACGGCGAAAATCTATGTGAGTGTGCTTTTTGAAAAAAGTACCATGATTATTTTATTTACGGGCAGTGCCATTAGTCGATATTAATATAATACAGCGTATTAACTGTTCGTTGTTTTACGAGTAACTTTGTAACGATAAAAGTTTGCTGCTGCATGTGTTAGCAAGTGAAGTAGCGATATTGTTGTTTTATGCGCACGCAGCTTAATAGCTCGTAAGATATTTAACGGTCGTAAGGTGTATTTCAAAATAGCTTTCAAAGATACGATCTATTTTAAAATTAAGCACGCATCATGGAGTTGTTTCCATTATATCAGTAATAGTATACATCTGATAAGCGAGAAAACACGTAAAAACTTTGCACTTCCGTAACAAAAAATCTCTACATTATTATAATAAGCAATATATAAACATTCAGCTCCACAAGCAAAGCACAATATTCTTCTCGCGTAAGTATATATCACACTTGTGATTTCCATCTTGATAGTAAAATATCCTCGATCTAGTGTAAACACTTATATGTGCGTTGCTATATATATGATAATAATAGCAACCCTAAAAAGCGACCGTCAGACTTGTCGTCGTGTTAAAAATAACAAATTATCCTTTTTACACGGCGGATGACGCGCGCAAATCGACGGCGCACTTTTTTTCGATGCTTTCGTCGCCGCTTCTGCTTATAATTGACGCTTTAGTATAGAGGTGAAAAAAAAAATTGTTTGGATCGTGATAATATCGTTGAGTTGCGTGGTATTACAACGGTTGGATTGTACAACGGAGTTTATATGCTTAAGTTGCGACTTAACTGTGAAGACTATCTTGAAGTTTTCTAATTCCGAAAGTAAAATTTACTTTTTATAAGTATTTGTCATAGTGAATATTTTGAGTTATTGCTCGATCGAGAAGCTCTTGTATTAGTTGTCGCACTAACTCTTTACTGTTTACAGGGAAATTATTGACAATTATATTTTAACGCGAAACCGCGCACGTAAAATTAAAAGTAATAATGACAAAAAAGTTTTTTATCGGCTATTTACGTGCATACGTGTCACCTTCGTGATTGTCGATTTTTTCTCTCTTCGTAACTATATAGTAGTCGCAGTAAACGACAAAACGGCTCATAGTTCACACGAAGAAAGAAGCTCGCGTAGACGCGACTGCCTCGAGTAGATATGCGAGAGGTCGAAAAAAATTCATTACATATTTTTTTTATATAGTCGCGCACTTCTTGTATAACCATTTATATATTCTCGTTCATTACCGACAAACGGTCGTATGGTTGATTACGCACGGCGGTTTATATACGTGTGCGATAATCGATCGTAATTGTCCATAAGTCTTAGTCGATTAATAATAATGGTATGGTTCTGTATATAAAAAGTGGTCGGCAAATGCAGTTTTCTAATAATTGATCGTGATTGATAATATACGACACTTTTTAGGCCGCATGTGAAGTCTAAATTATGAATGAAGATATGAGTGCATTCTAGAGTGCATATGGCAATTTTCTAGTTTATAAGTGTCATTAATTTAGGTATTCCCATCAATATCTTGTGGTATATATAAAATTAAATATTTAATTTCACAATAAACGCTCGAAGCGAATTTCAACCTAATTTGTAATATAGTCTATTTATAAAATTATCCTATAAAAAGTTGTTTTTATCCTTTAGTAACGATTTCGTTTCGAGGAAAATTTATTTCTAAGAATGAAAAGTATATAGTTTCAGAGCATTCTTAATTTACTTTCACTGATTCTATGCTATGATGCACTCGAAATAACGCTGAGCCTTCAAATTCCCACCTAAAAACAGTCTATCTGTAGAGTTATACAAAGAAAACCCTCACTTTATCAGATACACCTCAGCGAACATTCCAGTCCAAAAACACAGCTCAACTGCATGAAGCAAACCCATCACACGACGCGCATTCGTAAACTCGCCGCGCTGACGTACATAGCGCCGAAAAAATGAGTGTACAAAAGCATCATCGCATGTATAAATGAATAAATTTAACCAGACTCCCGTATTTTTCCACTACTATAGCAAATCTCTGAGCTCGCTTGAATGTATATGATATACGTATACGCAATTATTATGTAGACCGAAAAAGGCGGACGTTTGTATTCCGTAACGACGAGGCCGTTGTTGTTGTTGCGCTGCGCGCGCGCGAAATGCTCTGGATATTATAAACGAGTGCGCGTCTGCCTACGCGAGCCAAATAACTATAACGTAAAGCGTGGAAAAAAAATTAATATATGAACGGAGAAGTCGGGAAGGACGACAGCATTTGCTAATCTGCATTATGGTTAGTGTAGTTTTACGCATTGAGTTTGGTATTTTTGTTTTCAAGGATTAAGAGAATATATTATATATGAGCGATTTGGAGTGAGTTGAAATAATTGGTGCATCAATATCTTTTAGTAAATAGTGTAAGATAGAAAAAAAGACTTTGCTTGCAAATTTCTATTTTCGACTTTATTTTCGAATAGGATTAATCTCTGGTAGAAATTTGTCTATAGCGAAATGGCCAGAATCCTATATAGTAAATGGATAGGAAAAATGACCCGAATTGCCTGCGGTGAAACGCTTTTTCTCCAATTATTCTCACATTTAATAGATTCGGACTAGAATGACATAACCTCAAAATTTCTTTTTAATTTTTCTATCGAATTTGACATTAAATTAGAAGATATCCTACTTTAATTGATAACTTACTAAAATATAAACAACATACGAAGGTCAAAAAAGTATTTACTATAGCCCTTTGTCATTATTTTCTGTCTCTCTCTCTCTCTCTTCTCTATTATAAGAAAGCTTTTGCTGGTCATTTATTCACTCAAAAAACTGACCAACTCTAAAATCTCTTAAATAGATAAGAACTAGCTTGTGAAAATCTTCGATAAACTCATTGTATTTTTCAATCTATTAAATGCTCGAATATTAGGAGAGAAAGCGTTTCATCAGGGGCCAAAAACTAGATAAGCGACATGACCATTATATGGCTAGTCTCTAATTTAAATGACCATTTAATAGGTAGAAAATATTTTGGATTTCCACCAGGGATATAATAATAATTTTTTTGATGTACATTTTATATAAAACTGAAATTTAATTTATCTAACAAAATAAAAATTATAAATTTTTTAAATTTTAGTAATATTGTTTAAAAACACAAGGAAACTCGAAAAAAAATAAAATTCCATTCATTATAATTGACTATTCATTTAAAACAAAACAATTATTATGATCCACGTGTTTGTGGCTTTGAAAAAAAATGTTGTCGGCGTCGCTTGTAATTTCGTAAAAACAAAAATCCCATTTGTCCAGCCATTCTTCTTTTAAACTTTTGCGACATACGCAGACGCAAGTTGGCGACTTTTTGTCGTAAAAAAATGATGGATCGCTAATCGTTGTCATTCGAGGCTCCAACGGTTACCTTGATGACCGTAGAAAAAAAAAATTACGTACTATAAAATGTCGATGCATGAAAGAAGAAAAAAGCTGATACGTGATTAATGCTTTGTACTCGATGGTTTTTACCGTTTACAGGAAGATTTTTGTATTTATAATCTATAAAAATGTAGATTTATAGTGTATAATTGTCTCGTAGGTTGCGTGTTGTCGAAGAAGAAGATGCTATTTAATTAGGTCAAAGTTTCGTATAAAATATTAATGAATCGTCAATTTATCCTCTATTTTTTTTAAATCATTTGTCTTTAATGATAGCATTAATTAGAGTTAAAATAAGTCCATTAGGTTTTTTTTGTAGGAAACTTAATTACGAATTGAATCTAAAACAAAATAATTGGTTCACAAAGTTATTTGATTGTACATTCTTCATAAACGATCACGTCAACTTAATTTAACACAAGACTCAAGTGTAAAAAAAGTTGTTCTCCGTGAAAGTAACCAGCTATACAAAACCAAAAAACGCTTTCATCTATCATCCCACAATCAAATATCCACTTTCCTTCTTCAACAACGTTAATAATAGCACGCATACCCTTAAAATACTACATCACTTCAAAAATATAAACGAACAACGATACACATCGACAAATTTCTTTCACAGCCGTCGATCAATTACACATCGTGGAACGCCAAGTCTGAGGGTCACGATGGGAAAAAAAAGCCTTTGCCGCGTGTCTGCCTTTATTCTCTCGCGAGTGCATCAGTTTTACGGGAGAGGAGCTAGTACCGAGCATCCCCGCATGTGCGAGAACCGGATTCGCGATGAGGTTTTGGAATGCCAGGGTTTATATATATATGTACATGTATACCCGGTTCTTGTAAGAGAACGAACGGAGCGTAGGATGTTTTTCTGGCAGAATGTTTGTCGGTGCAGAGAGTTTTAATGCGGTGAGGTTTTCGGGAGGAACGGAGGGTTTGGTGGTTTTTAAGAAAGTATTTTTTGAAATTTTGTGGGTTTAGTGGGAAGCGGTCGAGTTGTATGGTATAGGAGTGTATATATTATGTTGATAAACCGTTTTGAAAATATGTTTGTGAATATAGACTGGAAGAATATTTATAATAAAATTTATCTTTTAGAAAACTATAATTTTTTTTCACAATGTATCGAACGTTGTTTATACGTATATTAGAATAATTGACGGAGCATTGAAATTTAGAGCATACTACTTACTTAAAACTTGAAGCGATGTAATTACGAAGCTTTCTAATTAATTTGACCGCACGTTTTAATGAATTTCATCCATTATAATTATTTGCGTGTTATACGTTGATTGGTCTACCAATTTCGCCTTCATTTAAAATCACACATAGCAACAATAAATAACTAAGTAACATTAAATAACTTTCGTTGTATTTAATAGAAATGCTTTCTGTTGATAATTACTTGAATCTTGCAACTCTTTACTTCTAAACAACATCACTAGCTTTCTGCGAAACCACATTCCACTATATTATTTAAAATCAGACTAATCGAACCTTCCAGCAACCATTAAATTAAATCTCGTCGCGTCGCGACTCTAACATAAACAAACCCAAACATTTCCATTAAATCAAAAAAAAAAAAAAAATAACGGAACGCAAAGCCACACGAAGCTTTATAAAAATAGAAGCAGCCTCGAATTTTGCATTCACGCGTTATCTCTTTCAACGACCAACCGAAGCTGTTCTCAAGTAGATCGGAGATTAAAAATCCTGCAAAATCATATTTTCCTCGACATACAAATTACACTCTTAGTCTTTTTCTGCGTCATCGCGTTCAATCTGATTCTGCGTTTTTCAAAGCAATTGCAACCGGGTGACACTCATCGGTTCGGACACGATTCTTCGAAGCTGTGGTGAAAAAATTGCAACACCACGACAGTACAATATATTATATGAATGTACAGTTTGAATGGTAGTGTAATTTGTTGCGGTTTCGGTGGTTCTAGTGAGTTTCTATATGTGAATGAATGGAATTCTATACGGGTGTCGAGTACGGGTTGAAAGAAAACTGATACGCTTTTAAAGTGATAAAATTAGTGTGAGCTTATACGAGGAATATGAATGAGTTTTGTGTATATATGTGTAACAAGGCGTTCGTATTTATCTTACGAGGTTCACATAAATTTGTTAGAGGCCATTTCAAATGTACATTAGAAGTTATAAATGAGCTTTTTCTTTTGTTGCAATTATAATGACAGAGAAGCGTTTATTTAGAAAATATGGTAATATCATAAACTGAAGTACTGAGAAATGCTTAAATGTGCGAAAGTGACGACACTTAAGTTATCATGAAAAATTTTAAGTGTCAAAAATCTCTTTGTCCAAGGTTCACGAACCAGTCCAATATATCACTACGCGAACTCGTTTACAAAAAAAACTTTTACGAAGCTCACTGGCCATACCAGGTGATATATCTACATACGTACTAAGTGGGATCCCTTGTAATCCATTTCAATTAAAAATTGTTATTTTTAGACTAAGTACATTGATTGCAATCGGCAAATGAATAATGATGCAAATGCTCCAGACATTTCATGTATCTTAATTATTCTCGTAAATTTAATTTATTACAATATCCTATATATACATTTTTTCTTAAAACATCCCTTAAAACACGTTCGTTCCCAAATATTATTTTTTTTTATTCTTACAAAAACAAGAAAAAATCAATACAGGAACCTTTACGAAATCAACTAAGTAGCAACTACCGCAGCATCCGCGCTTCTAATCCACTCACCACGCGACACTTCACCGTGACTCGTTAGTATATGCGCTAACGTACGCGCGCGCGAGAGATGACATTGACATGTTTCCAATTGCGGCACTGTGACAAGGTCGCGATCGTGATGTGTGAGGGTAAACCAGTTTTCCGCGAGTGGGGCGACGATTTTACCATGATATACCTGCGTATAGATTCTGGTGATAAGGGTGATGGACATATGTGAACGTTAAACAGTATAGGATGGTCGATATAATGAAACTGAGGGGAAGATTTTGGGATAGGATATTGATTTCAATGGAGGAAAGATAATAATTAGTTGTACGATTTGACAAATCAATATTGTTTTTTGTTTTATATTTTTCTTTTATGAAAATTATTGTTTTCCGCTAAAAAATTAAATTTTCAATTTCAAGATACTTATGAGGAATTATGGTAGAGTTGAATCTGATGGAGTGTGATGATGAATTAATTGGATGTGAGAGTTCTAAAGCTTTTTTCATTTATAAAAAATTACTTAGAAAAATACATTACGCAAAGTAAGTGCTCGTAGGAGAGAATATTGGCGAGGGTAAAATTTGTTTTTTTCTGAACAAGACGAGGGTGACAATTACACAAATTAAGGTAGTTTTAGCGCACATGTTACGTATGATATTTTACCATATTACGTGCGAAAAGGACGATTTTTTGCACATTTACGTTGGTTATCAAGCAATAAGTTTTGAATAAATTTTAACGGATCTATACAAAAATCACCGTCTATATAATGGATATATATTCATCTCATAATGCAAGTAAATATTTCGCTATATCAATTGATTCACACGTATGACATTGACGGCGTTGATCATCATGATTTATTTAAAAACTGTACATTCATGCAACTTGCTAATCTCATCTGGATTTTTATGATATTGCAAAAAAACCAGGTGACTTGGGAAACTCCCCCATCGAACGTTAGTTAACTAGATGAAAAAACAGCCGCGTAAAATGACACATTATTTTGTACCTCTTTTCGCGCGTCATTAACTACCCATTTCGTTTCTTCGTGTATTATTGGAAAAATCGACTACAACGTGTAGCCTCCGACGCCGAAAGAGAGAATGACGTTGCAGAGAGTATAACTGGTTTTCCTGTTTCGTGCGAGCCAACTTTCTGCACTTGCGTGAACGCGCGCGATGAATAATTAAAAAGCGTTTATGGTCCAGCGAGCTACGGACGTCCACGCAACACGACATTGGCACGTGTTTTTTCTTTCGCCACGGGAATCGTCGGAGAATAAGTATCATGAGTATAGTGAATGTTAAGTTTTGAGCGTGTTAATCTTTCGGAAGCTGTAGCTTGTGTATGCGAATATTTATTTATTATTTATTTATTGAACCAGAAAAAAATTACATGAAGTAAATCCTATAGAGATAAACGCAGTTATCTGTACATAGGC
>JAYJLV010079963.1:0-14440 GCA_036873485.1 Torymus texanus
CCAATGATGTTGATTAAATTTAGGTGGAGCGTGCGCATGTTTGGCGCACTCTGAGCATGACTTAGCGATTCGCTCAATGTCGGCGTCTATGCCTGGCCAGTACACAAATGAGCGTGCCAGCCCTTTCATTTTCACAATGCCGATGTGTGCTGCATGTAAGTCATTAAGGATAGCCTGTCTTATTGTTAGTGTAGGTGATACCACAACTCTGTGCTCATAAATAAGGCAATTTGAGGTTAGACTGTAATTGAGCTCAGGTGCCTTGTAGCCGGCAAGAGCAAGGTTTTGCCCTTTGCCACGGATTGGGAGCTGATTGACTTGACACAACATGAATTGATCGAATCTGTCATTTTCTTCTATCACTCTTCCCTCTTTTACAGAGATTTTGTTAATGGTGTCTGCAGTTGTAGGTAATGGTGCTCGAGAGTAGTAGTCTGCATTTGCATTCGCTTCTGTCGATTTGAACGTCACATCGTAGTTGAAATGCGCAAGAAAGTCAGCATAGTTTGCCATGCGACTGATACACAGCACTGGGAGTGACTTTTCCGGATGCAGGATTTGTGTTAACGGCTTGTGGTCCGTGATGAGTGTAAATCGACGTGCATAAATGTACAAGAAAAATTTTTGTGCAGCCCACACGATCGCTAACGCCTCTTTATCGATCTGCGGATATCGCAGCTCTGTTGCCGACTTGCATAGGCGATAGGACGTTCGAGTCCGTTGCTTAGGCGATATAACAGGACTGCTCCTAGCCCGGTTTCGCTCGCATCTGTGGCAAGAAGTAGAGGTAAAGATGGATCGTATGGCATAAGAACTTGGGGTGATATAAGTATGTTCTTCAGTTCTTTGTATGCCCGGACTGCATCTGGAGTCCACTTAAACTTCTCGACGAGCAGCATGTCTCGTAGAGGGAAAGCTTTTGTTGCCAAATTTGGAATAAATGCATTATAATAAGTTGCTTTTCCAATAAATAAGTTCAGCTCCTCGAATGTTGAGGGCTTAGGGGCGTCGCGAATAGCCTCGATGTGTTTGTCTGACTTGTGTATGACTTGAGCGTCGATTTTGTATCCCCAAAATTCAACGGCGGTTGCAGCGAAGACACATTTTCCGCGGTTAAGGCATAGACCGTGTAGTCTCAGTCTGTTTAGTAGTACCCCGAGCGTGATAAAAAATTCGTCGAAATTTGCTGCAAAAATAAGTATATCATCAAAGTAAAAGATAATTCCTTTTATACCTTGAAGGACGGCTGCTAGGCGTCGTTGCCAAATTGCCGGTATGTTTGCTGTGCCGCATACAGCACGTTTAGGGCGAATTAGTCCATGAGCGGCGTATTGAGTGTTAAAGAGTGACTGAAAGACTCATCTACAGATAGGTGTGTATACGCATCCGTGACGTCCAGATGGCCAAAAATAGTGGCTCCCTCCAGGTCACTAAAAAGTTGTTCCTTTTTTGCAATAGGATACTCGTCGATGATTATTCGTGGATTCAACGTTGGCTTGTAATTTCCTGTAATACGGATTTGACCATTTTTCTTCATGACTACATGTGTAGTGGAAGCCCATTCTGAATATTCGACACGCTCGTAGTGGCCTGAAGCGATTTTAGCGTCAATGACTTTAGCGTATTTGTCGCATAGAGCAAACGGTATTTCACTAGCCCGAGCGAAAACAGGTGTTGCGCCGGGCTTGAAGTGCATTTGTATTGGCGGTCCAGTGAGTTTACCAGCTACTTCACTGAACACATCAGCGTGTTTATCTAGTATCGATGCAAGTCGTGTACTTTGGTCTGATGTTAGCCGGGGTGGACTTGCGGTGAGGTTATGTACTTCTAAGGGCTTGAACATCTGAATCCAATTTATTTCGTGAACAAATGATGCAATCCACTCGCGTCCAAATAAAGAGTCATAATCACCTTCAATGACGTATAAATCAAGTTTGCGTGTTGTAGTCCCCATTGTGACATTTACTGGAACGTAACCAATACAAACAAGACGATGATGCGAGTATCTTAAGAACTGTTTGTTCGTCGGCTGCAAGATATACTCGGGCTTTATTTTACGTAGTGCATGGTGACTCAGAATGCCGCATGGTGCGCCAGTGTCGAGCTCCATCTCGACTTTTTTTCCGTCTATCTGTACGCAGAGAATCTGCTTACTACACGCTTTGAGTGTGTTTATGTCTTTGAGCTTGTTAAAATGGAGTATGGTATTCACCATGTCTGCAGGCTGCTCTAATTGTTTGACTTCTTCTGTTGGGCCTGATTTTTTATTTGAGCGTCAGACCTTTGTGATGTGTCCTTTTCTTTTGCAGTGTAAACACTCGGCATCGCGAAACGGACAATGCTTCCGATAGTGTTCAGCCCCGCAGCCGTTGCAAGCAGACGGCTTTTTACCATCATTATTACCGCGCTTTTGCGATGCACTACGTGACGTTGATTCCAATTCCGACCTCTTGATGCAGAGCGACCGCGAGAAAAATTCTTCCCTTTTTTGACTTGTAGCGGTGTCGATATCAGCGTGTGCGTCGTTTCGCCGAGCGGCGACGGTCCTTTTGATTGGACAGCGTCTGCTGTGTGACGAGTTGCCTCAAGAGCATGAGCGATTTCGTATGCGTTCTTAAACATTTCGGGTTTTTTGGAAATTATCTGATCACACATATCTTGATTAGTAAGGCCGTGTAAAAACTGCTCGATCAGCATTCTATCTAGAAATGTTCCGTATTCACAGTGTGCAGCTCCTTGTTTCAAGCGTAAGGCGAAGCTTGCGACTGACTCCCCTTTTTGTTGCTTAATGTGCCGAAACTTGACACTCTCCGCATATTTGTTCTTGGCGGCGTCGAAGTGATCAATAAGCGGTTTGCGTATTTGTTCATATGTGAGCATCTCTGGTCCAAGAGGAGCGACGAGAAATTTAAGAGTATTATTCAATTCTATATCCATATGAACACGTGCGTAATTGGCGTGCTGAGTTTCTGGAACTTTGAAGTAATCTTCGACCGTGATGCCATCCGATGAGCGGAATTCTTTGATAGAAAATGGTGGTGGTTTGCGACCATGTTGCTGTTCGTTAGCGGTGACGGCTTCGTTGTTGGCCACAGCGGTGGCTCCTGTGATCGAAGCCTTGAGTGCATTGGTGATCATATTCTTCATCGCCTCGAGCAGCGCGGTAGGCACCGCAGGCGTGCTCGTTGCGTCCTCGTCAAGCATGATTTGTCTTGAATTCGGATGTACTAGTGATGCCCGCGTTACAGCACTTCTCCTCTCGCGGCGTGGAATTGACGTTTTGTATATTTGGCGTGAATTCGTACCATTCTGACACCAATTTGTCGTGTATTAAATAATTACGAGTACTATGAAACTAGTTTATTAATATGAAATAAATACATTAGTCGACATTACAGAGTCGTTTTATAGAATCTTTGATCACAGGTTCTTCGTATACGCTCGCCATGATTGATAGTCGATCTTCTAGATGCTGATGGCGTTTCTACTTTGCAAGACCATGAGTGTCCTCTTGAGCGTGCTACGTAACCAATCAGCATTATGACAATGATTATTGCGATCAAAATGTGTGATCCTATTGTGCCGTATGTCAGGTGTGAGTAGTATTGATCTTCTCTTTCCTTATCGAGGAATGCTTCGTACTGTTCTTGTATGGAATCTAGGGTTACTCGTGACTCACGTTTTTGTGCAGAGATTTTTCCTATAACCTTTGGTATCGTTAGGCTTTCGTTTAGTACGGTGATCTTTGTGTAGGATTTTTCGTCTATATTCCTCAATTCTAATAATATTTCGGGTTGATATATGTACTCCGCCGAGTATCCAAGGGTCTTTACTCCTGTTATTGTTGTGTGATCATAGCGCGCAGAGCAGCGAGGTTTCAGTTGTAGTATCCCGATGTCTTTTATTTTGGTAAGGTTATGTTGTTCGCCAGGGCAAGGATTTGAAGCGTGCTTGGTTGATGTACTGAAAATAGTCATGCTGACATCGACTCTAAGTGTGTTCAGTGGTTTGTGTGGTCTTTTAGGAATTTGATATTGCATTTTTTTAGGTTACCTTCGCTTGGCTGGTTTATTAGCAGGTATTCGCAGGCTGTGGTTTCATCTGCCTCGAATATGGGTTGATTATGGACACAGATCTTATAATGCACTGTATGTTTACATTAAGTCGTGGTCAGTAAGAAAGCTGTGTGATCGTTTATCATTGCTTAATGATATGTATTGTGCTCTAGGGGTAATGTATGCTGTGAGTAAGTGATCTTCATTTCGTTGAGGTATTGGTACGGGGTGCATGCGATATAGTTCCGTAGGGAACTTGTTTAGCATGCGTATTCTGATTTCTATAAGGAAGTTTCGGTGTTTGAATCCTAAGCGAACAGATGCTATTTCGGTGAGTTTGTCAGTTCGTGCGTGTGTTATGGAGATGGGGAACTCATATTCCGGGTGTAAGTCAGTTATTTGGCGTATAGTAGTTTGTAGTCTGGATGTTGATAACAGGCTTGGATGTAGATGGCCCAGCCGTGCAGCATGTACGGCTTTGGTCAGGGTCTCGCACGTGTTGTTATAGACGTGAAGTGCAGTTTCTATGGCGTTCATGGCACTAGTTGTATGGGTCGCCATAGTTAAATAGTGCCACATATTTGAAAAGTCGTTTAGGGATTTTAACTTTTCGTTAACGGTTTGTATTGTCGAGGTGATAACGGTTTTTGTTTTATTTAATTGACTGGCCATGTCGGATAGCTGATGTTGTACTAGATGGGTTTCTTTCTTTGCTAATTCGGCTAGGGTGGTTTGTCCATTCGTGAGTTCGTTTATTTTCTTGTTGTAATATTCCCCATCGCTTTCAGAAAGGGTCCCGAATAAGGTTCTACTGATGCTCCCAATGATTCCGAATGGGGTATATCTTTTCATCGTGGGTGCTTTGGGTGGATTTGTGGGTTCCATCTCCTCGACTTCGTTCATAGAATCAACGAGGTTGTTGTAAAACTCTAGGGTACTCTTATTTATTTCATTGATGAAGAATATTCTTTGCAGTAGGGAGTCGCATAGATAAATATGTTTTTGATGTTTTTGACAGCTGTGCCTCATTCAGAGGAGAGTTTTGTTGAAGAATTTAGCATCGTAATGCATTTTTTCTATTTTCATAAATACCGATTTTCCAGTCGGTTTCAGTGTAATGGATGTCCTATAATCTTTCGAAGTACAGCCCTGGATGTTTGTTCAACGTCTGTATCCTGAAGGTTTCCTCTACCCTAGCAATCGCTAGAGCTAACAGAATGAGTAGCTTCATCGTCTGGAACAGTGTGGTTATAGGCAGCTTTTAGTTAATCCATATGCTTTAATATTCGTTTGCAATTATCGTTTTTCAGGACGACATTGTGCTTCTCTAAGACTTCTAGAATTTTAAATGGTCCTATGTAGGTTTTATCCAATTTATTTTTGCGAGGTTCTTTTAGAACGTAAACTAAATCATCGGGGGCGTATTTGTGCGTTTTGACCCGTCTATCGGGTGTTTTGATTTTCTCTTTAATTTTAATAAGGAGTCTGTAGCAAAGGATCTGAGGTCTTTCATTCGTCGTATGAGTTCTGACATGTATGATGTATATGTTTCTGTCTTGTCATCTGGTAATGAGCTAGGAGTCCTGGTAGTTTTACCGAATATTAGTTCGAACGGGGTGAAATTTGTTGATTCATGTATACCGGTATTGTAGGAAAATGTTGCGAATAGTAATATTTTATCCCAATGTTCATATTCCTCTATGTAATGTCGAATATATTCTATTAACGTCAAATGACTACGTTCTAGTGATCCGTTCGATTGGGAGTGGTATCCGGATGTGTTGATTTGTTTTATTTTGAAAATTTTTGCTAATTGCTACATCACTTTTCCGATAAGTTTCGGTGCTTTATCTGATAGTATAACTTGCGGGGCTCCATAAAGGGCAATAACGTGCGTCGCTAAAATGTCTGCGATAGTTTCGGCCTTGAGGTTGGGTATAAGGATGGCAATGCAATATTTTGTCAAATTATCTGTATGGTGAGGATATGTTTATTTCCGTTAGCTGTGGTGGGTAGGCCCTACTGTGTCTATTGATATTTTATCTATAGGGGTATTAGTTATTATCATGGGTTCTCTATTTATAATTCGAACAATTTTTTTTTTTGCCAACCAATACAGTTTCTGACGTATTCGGTCACGTCTTCCTTTATACCAGGCCAAAAATATTTTTCCCTGATACGTCTGTATGTCTTCGTTACGCCTTTGTGACCTCCTAGTAGGCTATCATGGTTTTCATGCATGATTTCTGTCCGTAGGTCCTCTGGTGGCACCGTCGTGGTTCCGTAACAAATGTGTATGGTGCAATGATGTTTGCTTAGGGTTTCTTTTATAAGGTCTATGAATGTTGAAAACGTTATTTTGTCGGTCATGTCGTTGGTTTTGAAAATTCTAAGACTGTTTATTTTGTAGTATTCCAAGGCTCTACTTAGATTAGAAAGTACGATCCTTACGTCCTCTAAAGTAAGGTCCTCAAAATGTTTATTTTTCAGTATTCCTGTGAGTCGTTTAAACTTTCCATGGGAGGTAATGATTATTTGTCCACGTTTAGGCTTAGATATTTTTAGGGCGTGTTTGTCTATTTTACCTAGATCTGACAATAACTTTGAAATTGGGGTATAGAATTCACAGTCAGCGGATAGGAAGTGCAATATATGATCCTGTTTAGATGTTAACCCTTGGTTATCATATGTGATGGTTAGGTTGAGTCCTGGAACTTTCAGAAATTCGGGGTAGAAAAGTTCTGATTGGACCGTGTCGGATGGCTTGGAGGTATTGGTTGGAGTTGATTATCACTCTCTGTTGAGGTTTCATCCGTGTGAGCCTCCTCTATGGGTTTTAGCCTTGGGGGTAGATTCCGAGCATCTTCATCTCTTTCTTGAAGAATATCGAGTTCGACGGGCGTTGACCGGGCGATTGGTTGCCTTTCGAATCTGGAGGGTTCCGAGCTATCCCACCAATATTCCTCGTCCTCCGACATACCGAGAGGGTCTATTTCCTTTAAATTCTTATTTATTGTCTTCCTTTGTTCGTCTTCAGATTCTGATTGAGTGGGTTTGTTTTCGATCGTTCTCTTTAGGGGCGGGGCATGCGTTGTAAGACTGGGGAATCCACTATTCCTACCCTTCGGGACGGGCGGAGCTTCACTGGATGATCCCGAGTCTTCGCGAAAAGTCACCCTTCTGGTCCTGATGGGTTTTGGTTGTAATTCCACAGGTTTTAGGGAAGACTTAGTCACTGTTGGTCTAGATGCTATTCTTATGCTTGCCTTGGGGGCTATGGTTTCTGGCTGAGTTTTAGAAAGGTCACCTCCTCTATTTCGTCGCGTGAGGACACGCTGAACTATAGTCTCACGAGTAGTGTTGCTAGTCGACAAACTTGCGAGAGGTTTGTTCTTTGCTCCTGGAGGTCTTCCTCTGATGGAAGTAGCTTGTCTAGAGTCTGTCAGTTTTGTTAATTTGGCCGAAGAAGAGGTTGGTAGCATAACAGCTTCAAGGAGGACTGGATTCCTTGATAATGCATCTGTATTTACGTTTAGTTTTTCTGGTTTGTGAATGAATTTGTACTCATATTCTCTAAGTCGCGTCCTCCATCTAAGCAGTCTCTGTACTGGTGGTTTGACAGAGTCAATCCACTTCAGGGGTTCATGATTGCAGATTAAGGTGAATTCGCGACCGTATAAGTAGGGTCGAAAATGTAGGATCGCGTAAATTATGGCCAAGCATCCCTTTTCAGTAGTGCCATAGTTCATTTGGGCAGGTTTCATTATCCTAGACATACATGCGATTGGCCGATCCTCACCTATCTTACCTTGACTTAAGACGGCTCCTATAGCGTAATCGGATGCGTCGGTAGTTAGGATGAAGGGTTGGTTGAAGTCGGGATGTTGCAAGACTGGTGCTTCGCATAATGTCTTTTTCAGGTCCTCGAAGCTGTCCTCGTGTTTCTCGGTCCACTCAAAGACGACAGTTTTCTTTAGAAGGTCCGATAGGGGCCTCGCTCTGGACGAGAATCCTTCTATGAATTGTCGATAATATCCTGCTAAGCCCAGGAATTGCCTTACGTTTGTTTGATTTCTCGGCCTAGGGAAATTTCGTACAGCTTCTGTTTTCTTGAGGTCCGGTCGAACTCCGCTTTCGTCAATGATATGTCCTAGGTACTCTATTTCAGTCGCGAGAAACTCGCATTTATCCGGTTGCAAGGATAATTTGGCCTGCTGTAGTCGATTAAATAATCTTCTTACCTTCTTCTCATGTTCCTCTAAGCAAGAGGCAAAAATTATTACGTCGTTCAAATAGACTAACAGTTCGGAGTCTTGAAGGCCTAGTAGCGCTAGGTTCATCAGGCGTTGGAAGGTAGCAGGGGCATTTTTCAATCCGAAGAGCATTCTTACGTAGTGTTAGTGCCCAGTGCCAGTGCTAAATGCAGTTTTGTGCTTATCTTTGGGGTCTATTTCGATTTGGTGAAACCTGCTGGCTAGGTCGAAGGTTGAAAAATATTTAGCTCCTCCAAGTCTGTCTAGTATCTCCGTTATGTTTGGTAATTGATGAGCACCTCCAATGGTTTTTTCATCGAGGGCTCTGTAATCGATTACCATTTTGCATCTTTTATTTCCCTTAGAGTCGCTCTTCTTAGGGACGATCTAAAGTGGGGAGTTATATGGCGATGTCGAGTCTTCGATTATGCCGTCTTGTTTATTATAGTTTACTCACTTTATAATTGTTTATAATAGTTCACTCACTTGTCTTTGCGTTTCCTCTTTATGTACAGGCGGGTAACGATACTATTTCACGAACACTGGTACGTGTATATTGAGTGTCGTAACATCGGACGTGTATATTGAGTGTCGTAACACATCGGTAGCGGGTAATAGATCTCTAGCGGATAGTTTAGAATATGCTCTTTTTCTTCTTTACTTAAGTGATTTAATCGGAGGTTAACTTGTATCCTTTGTAGTCTGCCCTTAGTGGAGACTTCATCTGCATCACTTTCATCTGGATTGAAGAAGTTTTCAGACTCTTCGAGCATGTCAAAGGGTTGTAGATGTTGTGGCGGTACTTCTACTACTACGTCTTCCTCATAGGAGTTTATTGCCATGATTTATTGTTTACGATGGATTCACCAATGAAGATATTGTCAGGAGTTATAATCCTAGGTAGATATCCCGTTACAAGGTCCGTCTTCAATAAATTAATGGTCACCATGAACTTCGTACGGGCCTTTAAAATGAATTTTAATGGTTTTGGTTCCTGGTCATAATTATTGAACCTTATGGGTTTGATCAAGTTGTTTTAATTGTTTTAATCAAGACGTTGTGGTGGAAGGATATTTCTGCTCCTTCTGCGCCCAAAAAGTTTACTCCTAGGATTCCATCTACTTCAATTGGTAGTGGTTCCATTATCACCTGGAATTTAATGGGCTGGTCAAAGAAGGTTATTTCTGTTGATGCGGCACCATTGAAGCTGTCCTTGGTGATACCCCTGATGGTAATCGCTTCGTAAGTGCTATAATCGTTCGGGGTTGGAGTGCCCTTATATGTATTATGTTTACTACGGCCCACGAGTCGACCAAGAACTGTGTTGGTTGTTTTAATTCTAGCGCGTTTAAGGTGACTAATGGTGTTATGCCTTGTCCTGTTTGTTCCTCGTCAGTCCCTCTGTATCTATGAACTTGACAGTTGATGGACGCTCTTGGTTTGATGTACTCGTCGAGGAGTCCGTCCGATGAGTAGCTGTGGAGTTTAAATTATTCGTAGGTGTTGTTGGCCTTCTTAGCGGTGCGCAGCTCCTTGATACGGTTGACGTCCGTAAGGATACATATATGCCATGGGTGGAAAATACGGATAAGATGGTGCAAATTCATAAGGTGTTGGCAAAGGGTAGTTTTGTGCGTAATGAACCGTTCTTTGATCGTCATACTTAGGATATATCCGTGGTTTGCTGTCTAGTCTCCTTTCCTCGGTACCTTGAGAGCTGCGCCACTCTTATTGACGATAGGGGGAAGGCGAGCGTCCTCGATAGGGCAAGGATCCTTGATTGTGGTACAAGGACGTTGGTTGAGTGGGCTCCTCATTTCGTCTGCCGTATGGTATGTACTGATATGGAGATGGCGATCGATTTCTTTCGTTATCGCGCCTTCCATAGTGTCCTGCAGGTTCTCTGTTTGACTGATATGGGGATGGCGATCGATTTCTTCCGTTATCGCGACTTCCGTAGTATCCTGCACGTTCTCTATTTGACTGATATGGTAATGGTGCTGGAGATGCATCCCTAGAGAAATTTTCTCTTTTATCAGACCCTTCTGTCGTCATAACATTCAATCGTCCTCTCTAGTCATGGTATCCGCCCATGTCTCGTTCGATGCGTCGGGCGATTTTTAAGGCGTTGTCAAGCGTGGCTGCTTCCTTTACGCTCATTGCATAAAGGAGCTCGTCCGATAATCCTCTTTTAAAGGATTCTAAGGCAATGCCTTCCAGCATTACTTCCATGTGTGGGACTTGTGCTGCTTCTGTAAACGTGTCCTTTAGTGAAGCAGTGGCGTTTTCTTTAATCCTTTTTATGCGGGTGTAGTATTCCATTACGGACTCACCTTGTCGCATCCGTATTCCTTGGATTTCTGTACAATAGCGGGAGTAGTTTTTCCTTGGTGCAAAATATTCCCTTAAGGTGTCTTTAAGGGTGTCGATACTGTCAATCTTTACTCTGCTTACGGCGTCACGCGCTGTGTCGCGTAATTTTGCAACTATTCCCTTAAAGAAAGCGGGCCGTATACCCTCGGGGCATATTGCTAGACCGTTTTCTACGTCTTGCAAGAACGTCTTCAACGACATGTTTTTGCCATCATATGGGGATATGTGCAGCAGAGCTTGCTGTACTGCCATACATTCTCTTATTGTGTTGAGCAATGCATCAGTTATGTTCTGATGGTACGTAAGGTTGGCAATGGCATCGATGTGGGCCATTGTGATATTTTTATTGTTTATTTAGGCTGGCGAGTTCATCTACCTCTATTTTTTTCTTGATCTAGAATTTTCTCGTTGCCAGCTGTTATGGATATACACGTAGGAGTTTTTAAGAAAGTTTAGAAAAGATAGATTGTGTTTGTGTATTTAAATGTGTAAAAGAAAAAAAATCGTTATAGATTTAGACTTTATGTATTATAATTACTCTGGTAATTGAATAAATAAATTAAAAAAATAGAGAAGAGTACATATTTTTGTTGTTGTTTTGTTTAATTTTTAATACTTTAACAAATTTTATATTTTTAGTGATATTGTATTTGATCGGCTTTATCATTTATTTCATCCTTTCATAGATAAATTTATTAGTTCTTCAAGTTCAATAAATAGTTTAATATTTGCAAGAGGAATACCTGCGGAAAGCGCAAGTCTTTTGGCTTGCTTTCGTTTTCCTCCTCTCTTTCTGCTATGTTTTGTCATAGATTTTAGTTTATATGTATATGTATATACAAATACACACACAGGAAAGGAAGGATTAACTCTGACAGTTTGATTCGTTGGTAAGGCGAGTTTTAATATTTCTGAGTTCACCAGTAAAGCGAGCTCGACGTTGTATGGATTTAAATTCGCCAATGAAGCGAGTTCAAAATTTTTTTTTTGGTTTCGCCAGTAAAGCGAGCCCGGTGAGGTATGAGTTCGAATTTGCCAGTAAAGTGAGCTCGATGAGGTATAAATGTTTATGATCTGTAGAGCAAAAGTTATCAGAAGCAGGAAGAGAAATGAAAACGAAAAATAAATGTATATATTTTTGTTATACAATTATTTAACGAAATGATGTTAGTAGAAAAAAATGGTGTTAATACTAAATTAATATTTGGTGTTCATTTAGATGTTAATAATGTGCGCGCGAGCTATGTTATTCGCGCGAAAGAAATATTATTCATATATATTTTTCATTTTGAAATGATTATTGTTTCATAATTTTTAATTTACTAAAACATTTATAGTACAACGGAAAAGTTTTAGTTTTCCGTAAGAGAAAAAAAATTGTAACTGTTATTTAATGAACGTCTGTCTGCGAGCGAAAGATTTTCAGGTGTTGGTTTAGGCGGCTGGAGAAATCCCAACGCAGGTCACCAGTTTTGTTTGTAGCTGTGACGTCCCGAGTTTGCTATATTTACTGACAGATATAAAAATCCGAAAAATCTGACTACGATTACCGTGCGTCGAGCGGTATGCCCTAGGTAAATCCGGAGAGCGTGGCTTTAATCTTCGGAGGGATGCGTGTGGAGGTCTCCGTAGCCTCGAGAAGCCTTGTCGCCTGGTTATCTTATTTTATTTACTTACTCGTTTTGCTGCAGAGACGATGCTGTTGAGATGACGATGCTGCACTAATTAAGCTAGAAGGATGATAGAAGAAAATACACTTTTATTTCCCAATATTACGGTTTATTAAACCTTCACTTAAGCACTATTACACTGATTTTACAATATGAGTCCTATCTCGGTTATATGTTTTGTCGCAGATCGCGAATTACTCACGTATGTTTTTAGGCCTGATCGAACTCTTGGGCAGCTGAGTCGCGGGTCGCGGACTACTATTACACCTTTACAATATGCTCGATTTGGATACTTTAACGAAGGATCTCGGGCGCAGCTGAATCGCGTATCGCGGATTACTATTATACTGATTGCCCTTCGGTGTAAATACTTTAACGAGGGACCTCGGGCGTAGCTGAGTCGCGAATCGCGGGCTACTGTTATACTAAGCGCTAATTTTGGCAATTACGGCTCCTTATATACTAATAGAACGAGGAAAGAAATTACCAAAACTAGAGCAATAAAAGAAATAGATGCGTGATAAGATGAGCGTTAACGCGGCTTAACTTAAACTAAATATAATAAAAAGTGGTGAGGAATTTTCACGGGTTCGTGGGGATTGTTAAAAGAGAACGGAAAAATTTAATTTTTTTGGAAATCATAAAAGTTTATCTATATAACGTGGTACGTCACAAAGAAAATAGCTCAGATAGAGGAACAGCAAGAATTTATCGACACGGGACTTCTTTTATATGGACCAGGGATTGCTGATTAACCAACTGTAAGTGTTGAAACTTGATTTCTTTCATAATATTACATAAATAAATAGTAAAAAACTTCAAACGCGATATTCTCGAAATGGTATTTTTTCAATCGGCCCAGACTTATTCTCCACAACCATTCGATGGATTATTTTAATTCTTAGTGAGTTTTGTTCGTTTTGATGTCCTCTACCATAATTTACCAGAAAATTGCAGAATAGTTGGAAAAAAATTGACAAGGGGAAAAAGCGGGGAAAAAAACGTAGTTTTTACAACATTTTTTTCACATAATCGCCATTTTGTTTTTAAAATGATTTTTTTTATAAAATGTGGTAAATTACGATGTAAGACACCTTTTTTAAAAAAATTTATTGTTTCAGAGTTGCCAATTTCGAGATTAACCCTGTGCCATTAGGCAGCCTCATTTGCAGCATTCAACTGCGCTCTATAAATATGTAAAAATTATATAAAAAAAATTTTTTAATTTGAAGAGTAAATTAATAAAATATAAAAGTTGTACAAAGTTCTGTAATAAAGGAAACGAAAAAAAGAAAATTTAATTATAGGTCATTTTTTGCCTTTGTAACCGGTAATAGTCCCTTAAGTCTTTCTGTCATTGGCCTTGCTATCTTTGCGTAATTGCTTATGAGTTTTCTCTAGAATCTTGTTAGTCATAAATATGATTTTATTTCTTTCTGTGTTTTGAGAATGGGGTAATATATTATTACAGCAATTTTTTCGGGGTTTGGTGTAATTCCTTCTGGTGTGATAATGTGTCCTAAAAGGGGAACTTCTTTTCTAAGAAATTCACTTTTATCTAATTGTATTTTTAATTGGTACTTTCTCAGTTCTTCGAAGATAAGTTTAAGATGTTGTAAGTGCTTTTGCATTGGTTTTGAAAAAATTACAATATTGTCCATATAGACGAAGCAAAATTTATGAAGATATTTAATCAAAATTCTATCCATAAGTCATTGAAAAGTCGCTGGAGCGTTCTTCAATCCGAAAGGCATCCTTACGTACTCGTAATGTCCGTTCTCAACTGTAAAGGCCGTCTTTTTTATTGAATTTATTTATCCTTCTCTTCTTTATTGATATGGTGAGTTCTTATCGCTGGTATTGTCTCTTGGTGATGATTCACTTTGTCTGTCTTGCATTTATCCGGTTGATTTTTTAAATAATTAATTTCAAATTTTGACGTGCTAGAAGTTTGAGTTCTAGAATCTATGTTCGCCTCTAAATTTTCTAACTCTTTATTTTCGATAAAGCAATCATATGTTGAATGCCACTCTGCTATAAGAAAGGTTATGGAAGTATCATCGCCTAGTTCAGATAAAATGGGAAAAGT
>JAYJLV010079974.1:0-14438 GCA_036873485.1 Torymus texanus
TGTTTTCTACATAATGTCAAAATTTAGACTTTGGCGTAACCTACAGGTCTATGGAGGTGATGGATTTTAATCCGGTTCGGCATAAATTGTTGATTATTTATGTAGTACAGGGCTGAAGAGTTTTACGTATCAAAATTATTTGAGCAAATAATTTTTTTGAGCCAAAAACTGCTTAAAAATCATAGTTTTGATTTTTTTAATGAATTTTAAGCAGTTTTTGGCTCAAAAAATTATTTAATCAAATAATTTTGATACGTACAACTCTTCAGCCCTAAACTACATAAAATATCAACAATTTAAGCCAAACCGGATTAAAATCCATCACCTCCATAGACCTGCAGGTTACGCCAAAGCCTACATTTTGAAATGTTCATATATTGGGACAATGTAGGTCTAGAACTTTCATTTTTGGCTTATTGTATTATTAATGCAATATACTTATAATATATTAGTTTAAAATTTTATTAATTATTCAATTTTATACGAACGATTATACAAAGCACGAAATAAGCAAGGCGTCCGATTACAATATGACACCGATTAGTAGAAAGCCGAACTGTGGCGGCCGTGGCTTGTTGGTAGCGTCTCTAACTCGCGAATCGGCGGCTCTGGTTCGAGCCCAGGATCCATCACTTTTTATTAAAAATAGTATTTACGAGGAACAATCACTCGTTTGCGTGATAAGACCCAAATCGGTAGAAACTGGTGGCACGTTCCTATATAGAAGTTTATTGACATTTTTGCTTATATCTTCGGGAATTTTTCAAATATGTCAGTCAAACTTTTTTAACAAGTTTAGAATAATATATAGAATAGAAATATCAAATAAAAATAATTTGATTTTTTCCAAATTTAGAGGTTTCAGACCCCCTTAAGCATGTAATACATAATTTCACTCAGTTTTGAGCCCCCTTTCACGCCCTTTATGTTATTTTCCAAAAAAAAATAAAAAATGCACGAGTTATGCCATTTTTACTGAAAAATGCACTTTTTAGAGAAGTTTTTTTCTAAGTAAGAATTTTCTCGGAATTTTTCGGCATCGCTGAACGCGTGAAGTTTTGATAAAACAAAAAAATTTAAAAAATGCGTGTCAAATATTTTTTGGATTAGAACATAAATATTTTTATTTCAACATGATATGTGACATAGGCATACACGGAACACCTGATTGGAGATGGATTCGGCCATAAAGATAGATTACAATTTTTAATATTGTTGAATTGCTGTTGGGCTTCTTTATGAAATACATAAAGGATTTATTCCACTCTTTGGAATATTTAGCCGTTGTATACATTTCATTAAACAAATCCAACAGTATGAGTTTGTACTTTACGGATAATCTCAGTAGGATTTCGTAATCGATACCGTCAGTAGCACAGGCAGAGTCGATTTTTTTGCTTTCTAAAGCAACATTAACCTCTTCTGACCGGCACCATGAATGCACAAATAAAAAATTTTTTTATAAAATTTAGAAAAGCAATTATAAAACGCAATAATTAATTTTTAATTAAATAACGCGATTACATCTCGTAGTACTTTATTCGGAGAGGTTAATGCTACCGGCGATTTTATAAAAAAAATTAGGGCGCGTCACAATCGTAAATTCAATATCTGTCCACATATGTGGACACCGGTCAGAAGAGGGTAAACTCGAAAAAGTTAAATTATGAATCTAGAAAAGGATTTTCCCTACAATGGGATATCCAGTTTGGATTAGAGACAAACCATGAGGGACTTATCTTTTCAAGTATTATTTGAGTTGCTTCTTGCGTTTGGTGGTTTTCAGAAGAGTGACTCAGTTTACCATTTATTTTTAGGCTCCACTTATTTTTAGGATTCTTAATTTTTTTTAAATTTATTGCTGTGGCGCGTGCTTTTTTGTTCTCGATGTGATCTAATAGATTTTTCGAGAATCGTCATTTTTTATATTTGCATGTTCTTAAACGGTGAACCTTGTCACATTCCGAATCCCACCAGCAGACTGGATTCTTATGAACTTTGTCATTGACTTTCTTTCTAACTGGAGTATGATTGTGGTATAATATTATGTAATATGACATATAGTATGATTTTTGTGAATATAGAGTATTTTTCAGTTATATTGGCGGGATCGTATTCATTTGACAAAAATTTTGAAAAGTTTGCGTTTAGTTCCTGTTCGACTAATTCCCATTTGGTACGTATTGACTCAATTTTTAAATACTTTTTATTATATGCAAAATTTTTCTAAATCTATATTAACGTATATCGGGAAGTGGTCAGATCTCCAAATGTCACTATTTACTTTTATATTGAGTCTATGGGATAAATTATAACTAGAAAAAATGAGATCAATATTAGAAGTATGTTTAGTATACGGTTGAATGTATGTTTGAGATGTATCATTATGTAGGATTAAATTAGTTTTGATTAAGCTATTGTAGACGTTTTCTCCGTTATTATCGGTTTTATTGCAATTCCAATCGATATGATGGCCATTGATATCTCCTATGAAAATAATGTGGTTATTTTTATTTATATTGTACAATATTTGTTTTCATTGCGTATTAGTAAGAGTTTCGCCTGGGGAGCTGTAATAAATAATTAGGTCTAGCGCAGGTTTTACATTTGATATAGTTATACTTGCTATTTCGACTGATGTGTGTGCGTTTGTGACGTTTGTGTTCTCTTTATATGCTAAGTTGTTACAGATGAGTAGTACTATTCCTCCATCAGTAGTATCTTATCGGTCTTGTCTAAAAGTGTGAAAACCGGCGAATTGGAAGTTCTCGATCTTCTTGGAGAGCCATGACTCGATACATATGAATATATCAAGCTCTGTCGTATAAGTAGTTTGGAGACTTCTTCTTTTTTATTTCAAATGCTTCTTGAGTTCCAGAACAGTATTTTTAAATTGGATTGGCGCAGCGAAGTCATATTTTCTTAGGTTTATATTTCTGGTAATTCTTTTAAATCTTTTCAGTAGATTGATTCTGTATCTGATGATGCGGATTCTGTAAGGTTTGACGTAGTGGAGAGTTTATTTTAATTATTTGACATTTTGCTTTTAGACTTTGATCATTAGTGTGAGTATACGTCAGATCGATCATTTCTATCAAGTCTTGTTGGTCTTTTGAGAAGTTATTAGCTATTTTAGTAATGTTGGATTTACCGAAGCTTTCTCCTAGAAAAGAGTATAGCTGATAGTAACTCAAAGGATGCGTAGTTGGTTCTTTGTCGATGGCTTCTTTCACTGGAACAAGCCTTCGGTTAATTTTCGCAAGCCTTGCGACGTGATGCTGTCTTCTATTTGTTGATCTTCATTTCGTTTTTTTTTTAAGAGGTTCTGCGAAACAGTTGTCTTTTTCTTTTTTGTTTTGGGCGTCGTTTTCTCTGTTATTCTGTTAAGTGATTATATTTTTGAAAAAGATTTTTCAGAAATTGTTGAAGGAGGTGCTCTTTTGTGTAAATGTTGGTTATTATTGGTAGATGTACTTTCGTGTTTATTTAGGTTCGTTTGAAATTCGTGGATAGGTTCATGAGGAATTTCCATATCTTGGATATTTATGTTTGCTTGGTCTGTAGGCATACTATTGAATTGAGAAATATGGGATTCTTTTGGAGACATCTTGGCTATATGTCCGCTTTATTTACATACATAGTAGAGCGTCGAGTCGGTACCGAATTAAATCCATGATGGGATTTTGTCGTAGGTTATTCTTGTAGATTCGGGAATCAATTGGATGTCTCCTTTCCTTATATATGTTTGCGCTCTTCCAGGCTTGGATAAACTTGCTTTGATCATGTTTATTGGAGAAATCAATTGAACTTCTGTACTGCTGAAGTAGTTTTGTAGGACGTCGTTCGGTATGTGTGGGCTGATATTGGATATTAGCATTCTTTTATTTTGTTCCGAAAAAGGTCGGATATTCAATGGGTTTTCTTTGACTATAACTATTTTGTTGCTTAATTTTTAAGTGCAAGTACTTAGTTTAAGTGCTTAGTTTACTAAATCGGTGTTGGTTAGGTATATACATACTCTTAGGCCGGGTATTTTGGAGATATATTTGATGTGCTTCATGTCAATTATTTTTCCTAATCCATTAACATCGTCGTCCATAGTCGTCGATGGAGAAACCATCGATAGAGTCAAGAATAATGGCTTGCTCTCTTGTAGGTAGAGATTGTTTTGCGTTGGCGTACGTTTGTTGATTAGTGGTTTTTGAAGTACTTTGGTTTTCTGTTTCGGTGATAGTATGACCCCCGGTATCGGAAGCCATTGCACTTTTATTATACTGCAGTTTGAATGCTTAAGCACTTCACTAATCTATTAAGAGGGTCCACCACCTTTAAAATTCCGAAAAATTGATTTTCTTTTTTTTTACGTATTTCCATAGAAAAATACTGGTAGAAGATAGTCCAATTTGTTTCAAAGCATTATCTATCTTTGTTTCGAAAATATAAACAAAATACTAACAAAGCCTTATTTGTATTTTGTTTTTTTTGTACTCCATTTAAATTACATTTTTCCCCTTTACGTATACATTGATTTGTCTTGATTTAATTGAACTTTTTTGAACGGAATGCTTAAGGGGACAAGCCATGGTTGAATCTGAAAAAAGGTAGTGAATAAATTCTTGAATAACAAAGCCCATATATATTTTTAAGGGTTCAAATTTTTTTTATCATTAAGTTGTATAATTACCTATAATTTAAAACTATATTATGCAGGTATTTGAGATACTGGCCTTGCAGTCCATTAGATTTAAAAAATCCTTCTGAATTAGAAGCTGGCATGTCATTGCCGCAGGAAATTTTTTTTGAACCAAGCAAGACAGGGGTCTGATTATTTAGGAGTACCTTTGTAGTCATAGCAGTTATAGAAAATGTGAGCTACTTTTCCTGAAAAAATATTTTAAAATTGTTTTTTAATGAAAAAATCTAATTTTTAATGTTTTTTTATTAAAATTTCAATGTTTTTTTGCAATTTTATTGTTTAGCTTTTTTTCTAAAGCCTTTATAAAAAAAGTAGATCACATTTTCCATAACCAATACAATTTCAAAGGTACTCCTAAATTTTCAGACCATTACCGTGCTTTGTTCAAAAAAATCCTGCGGCCATGACATGCCAGCTTCTAATTCAGAAGGATTTTTTAAATCTAATGGACTGTAAGGCCAGAATCTCAAATACCTGCATAATATAGTTACAAATTATAGGTAATTATACAACTTAATGATAAAAGAATTTGAACCCTTAAAAATATATATGGGCTTTGTTATTAAAGAATTTATTCACTACCTTTTTTTCAGATTCAACCATGGCTTGTCCCCTTAAGCGCACACCCCTCTATCACCGCTTCTTGCAGCTGTCTTCGTCCGCGATGATGGTGTTCCTATCGGTGAGCCGCTTATATTAAATTGGAAAACTTCCTAGGCCAGGTAAGGATCGGTGATGTTAGTTGGATCTCTGCTCGGCACGAGACCGAGAAGGTGGTTGCGTCGGTGTAGAGGCGTTAGCTAGTGTACATATGGAATTTCGAGACCTCCTTGGTCAACAGGAGCGTGGAAGTATCCTACTGGGGTGTCGTTCAGCAGAACTAACCATTGTCTCACTGTCGCTCTCACCATTTTGTCCACTCGCTGAAGCTCGCTGATGGTGATCCTTCCTAGAGCCATGTGATAGTATATCTTAGGGAAAGCTGTAGTCTTAAGTGCGTATATACACTGTTACAGTTTGAGTGGCGCTTTAGTTAGTCGTTGAAGGAGGGGGATCAGTTGACTGGTTAGAGGACGCGAGCGTCTACCTTCTGTCGAGAATTCGATTCCCAGGTAGACCCAGGATTCCTCACGACTAAGTGCTCATACCGATTGACCCTGAATGACGAAGGTGGCTCTGACATCAACTATAGTCTTCCTTATATTTGAATCTCCAAAGATGACGACCGTGTGTGACTTGGTGTTGTTGAACATCAGTTCACAGTCCTTGAGGTAACTTGCCGTGTGGTCGAGTAGGTGTTAAAGACCCGTTGGTGAATCAGTGAGTAGGGCCAGGTCGCCAGCAAAGACCATGGCTCGGATGGTGGATTTGTTGAAGATGGCGCCCCTTTCTTGGGGGAGTGAACGGAGAAGATCATCTATTATGATGGAAAAACTGCTTAAAGCTTAAAACTCGTAATTTTGAATTTTTTATTAATAATTCAAATTTCTCTTTTACAGATCATTTTGATGGGAGGGATTTAAAGGTGTCACCCCCCTTAAGGTGGTATACACCTATATATAATTTTGTATACGTATACAGAAATTTAAAATGCAATTCGCGATCGCGAAGTCAAATCGCGAGCCAATCTTGTTAAGCGTATTACGCTGCTGCAAGTGACTGGGCGCTGCGAGACATGTCTCTCAGCTGTCAGCTGCTCAGTGCACACATGCTTTCCTCAACAGCCGCGCGTTTCGAGGTTAGCCGCATTGTTTATTCACATAGGTATTTACTCAAGTAGAGTTGTATCTCGTTTTAGCAAAGGTTCAATCAGCTGAATATTAGATAAGTATAAATGAACTCTATAAAAATTGAAGTTATAAAAAAGGAGATACTTTGTAAAAATTTCTTTTTCAAATTTAGACCGCTAATTATGGTTAGATGATACCGAGACAGTTGCTATAAGAAGCTTATTATCTGTTAATATGATATATGAAAATCATCCAACTGGTTAATAGCCATAGCTTCTTGATAGCCCTATGTTGTAAGTTTGCACATTTATTACTTTCTTTTCAATCAAGAGTTCTTTTACAAACATCAGTATTCTTATTTTTCTCTTGTGATAATCAAAATCTTTTCCCAGGTAAATAAACTAATGCACTATAGCTTTTTAATTCCTCCTTTTTCATATGATTTGCTTTCATAATATTGGAATAGGTTTTAGAATCTCCATTTCCACTATATATATCCGCTATATATATTCTTATAATCTTTTGGATTTTTTAATCATAGCAGCAATTTCTATTGTTACAACTAATTTAAAAAAATTCCTTTTGTAGGTAAGTTTGTGCATACTCAATTAGTCTTTCCACATCTTTTTATTCATGCATTCAATACAGTCAATAAGCCACTACTGTCTGGTCCGTAATTATTCAGCTCATGGTTATATACGTACTCATACAGGGCAATGGTAAGCCATATCTTTTCTTGTAATAGCACACAATTTTAACTAAAAATAAATATTTTATATGTTTCAGGAAGGAGAAAAATTTAGCAGCTGCCAAATGTTTATTGCGAAGATTTAAGACATTTTTTTGTCAGATTTATTTCTCAAAAACTAATATTTTAAACCAGGACATAGTTTTTTTTTAAGACCAATTAATCTATTTTGATAAGATAAAGAGCAAATTGAAAATATATATCAAAAATATCTTGAAAAGTAATAAATGAAACATATAACTGTTATAAAAACAAAGATTCCCCTAAAATTTCAAGTTATTCCTTGTCTTGTTCAAAAAAATTCCTGCAGCAATGACAGTCAGCCCGAAAATGAGAAGTGTTAAATTGACATGATAAATACGAGGGTTAGATGTACAATATCAGTTTATTATAAGGGAAAATTGCAGGCAATAATACTATATATTAGTAGAATATATTGTAAACTTAATGATTATAGCTGGAATTAAATATTAATAAAATTATTTATCGCTTCTTTGAGCTTTAACCATGGCTTGTCCCTTTAAGGTGATGTGAAATAACGACATAATTTTAAAATGCTTATATCTTTTGCAATCACTAATAGAATTACTCAAAAAATTTTTTGAGTATAGTATTTACATATAGAGAGCGCCTGACAGATCTATTTTTTCAAAAACCTACTCAGAACTCATTTAATTAAATAGAAACCAGAATGTCGGTAAGTAGGTATCTGTATTTTCTTACTATGTAATTTTCTTCTCTAATTTTTATCTTAGGAACTACTCCATATTATAAAAGACCTCATTCGGCCGAAAACTGACGATTCAAGTTTATTAAAATTTATTGAAATATAATGAATCCCTATCACCTAGCCCTAATATATGCACGATTTTCTTGAATGCCAGTAGGGCAACTGTGGGTACTATTGCAGTATTTTTTACAGAGTAGATTCAAATGAATAGATTTCATTTTCATTTAAAGAAATTATGTTGATTCTTTTTTATAATGGAACTTTGGTATCATATCTCATCTCACATATCTCACATTATATTAAGCATGAACACTTTTTCTCCGGGTCTCCGGTTCTCCGGTTCTCCGGTTTGCTCTTCTTGAAGGTTGCATAATTATTTTTTATTAGATGTTAACTTTTTAACTAAAGGGTTAAATCAAAAGGGTAAAAAAGGGTTAAAAAGGGGTTTAAAAAGGGCTAAAACGGGTTTCGAAAGTTTGTATGGTTGCCCTTTCAGCGTTAGCCAACGTCTTTGCGTTGCCCGACTCTCACGTCGGGGATGTGCTGGTAAGGAATTTTTTTGAGAGTCATATATTTTTATATTTTGTTATAATTCCAGCGCTGCGTTATGCTGCTGCCGGTTTTTCTATTATTTTGTTATGATTCCAGTGCTGCGTTATGCTGCTGCTGGTTTTTCTATTATTTTGATATAATACCAGCGCTGCGTTACGCTACTGCCGGTTTTTCTATTATTTTGTTATAATTCCAGCGCTGCGTTATGCTGCTGCCAGTTTTTCTATTATTTTATATTATTCCAGCAATTATAAAATTTCTGTGAATACAATATTTTTAGTCTAAATTTTGTTGTTAGTTTTCGTTTTTGATTCTTCTATTCTAGCATTGTTAAGTAATGATAATTTTAAATTTTTACTGTTTCTCACTCTTGAAAAAGCGATGTATAATTTTCCATGGCTAAATACTGGTGTTGGTAAGTAAATACCAACGGTACTATATAATTATCCTTGGGATTTATTTATTGTCATTGCGAAACCTAATCTCAAGAGAAATTGTTTTCGACACATATTGCATGGTATATCTTCTTTAGATAGTGATAAAATTATTCTTGGAATTACAACCAATTTTCCGGTGTGTTTTCCTTTCAAAATTTCTGCTTGATTTAAATATTTCAGCAGTTTTTTCACTAATAACCTTGTCCCATTACAAAGACCTTCATATACATTTAAATTTCTTAAAAGTATTACAATGGCACCAATTTTCAACCTTAATTTGTGTGGTGGAAGTCCATTAGGTGTTAATAAATTCAGAAATTCTGTGGGTAACATAACACCTAAATTTTCTCCATTATCAGCTTCTGCTGTATCAATACTTAAATATTCAACAACGTCTCCTTCTATAATATCTAAAATATCATTATTTATATTGATTACATCACTATTTTTAGGAGCTAGAATGACTTTATCACTTAATGATTAATCATCCATTTTTATTTTTATCCCAAAAATCTCTTTCCAGAAATTATTATCATTCTCGGTAATCCGTAGATTTTCATTTAGCGTTATGCGTATAAAATTTGTCCATAAATCACTTTGCTTAACGCAATTTTCAATAATTTCTATACGACTACCATGTCGAACAATTGGTAACGTTTGTCTAAAATCTCCTGAAACTAGCATTGTTTTACCATCAAATATATCTTTTGTATTGCATATATCTTGAAGAAGACGATCGACTGCTTCAAAAGCGAATTTTGATGTCATTGATATTTCATCTCATATTATAATTTGTACATCTTTCAATTTACCATCTTTTGAGTTAGGTTTCACATTACACGTTGTACATTCTGTCATATTCAGTGGCAGTTTAAATGTTGTGTGAACCGTTTTGCCATTATTTAGTAAATTTTCTGCAATGCCTGTCCACGCTACACATAAAAACGGTATATTATAATATTTCAAATGATCTATCAAAACATTAAGTAAATAACTTTTCCCACTTCCTCCGGGCCCATCAGTGAAAATGCAGTTATTTTCTTTGTAATATAAACTTTTTAAAACTTTATCAAATATATTTTTTTGGGTAACTTTTGAAGATTCCACTATTATTTGTAAGTCATCTAAATTTTTATTTCTATCGTATATTTTTGTTTCATCATCACATTCTTCTATATATGTGGTAATTAAAGGTAAATTAAAATCACTTAAGGAATATCCATTTATTTGTAAATTTTTCTCAATTATATTTAGCGCTATGTTTTCACCAACACTATTTTCGTATTTAGGATGATAAAAATAAATTTTATATTTTTCGAATAACTCTTTTGCGTTAACAGGATTATGGTAAATACAAATAAAAGCAAATAGTGCACATAATGCGCTAGGAAACTGTATTTCAATTGCTTCTTCTAAACATTTATCCCACTCTTTATCTTCATTAACCATCTGTTTAGCTATAGCAGCTTCATAAAAAGTAAGATACAATATACCACCAACAGTATGTAAATCCTCAAATGAAGTTGCTCCTCTAACATCTAAAAGTAATAATCTAATAAAATATCGTTCTCGATCTTCCGGATTAACTAAATACATTCTGTTTAATATTGGTTTAGTAGTTTTTTCTTTTGTTCCATTGTTTTAATTTTTCATCAAACGTATAATGCACTGGTATTTCGGAATATAAATATTTTCGTGCTTCTATTTCTATTTCGTTCAGTTTAAAATATGCTGTTAACATAGTTTCTATAATTGCATTTATTATTTTTCTTTCTTTTCCTTCTTCAAAATATACATATTGATCATCTTTATCATGAACAGCTAATCGTTTTATAGCATGCGATATTTCGTTTATTTCATATTCTAACAATCTGTACATAGCTTCCGGTGGACATAAGTATCTTGTATTAAGATACTGTATAATCTCATCATATTTGTATTCATCATTTTTATTATTTTCCTCATTTTCATTTTGATTGATAATATTATTATCTTCAAAATTGACATTCGCATTACATATTTCAATAAATGCACAATTATGACCTTTGTAACAATAGTGAAATAAGTATTTAATACACTGCACAGTTGAACATACTTCTACATTAATATGTCAGTTAAATTTTAACAACAGGAAAGGATTGTAGGGAACAACAAATCTGTTAGCAGCCGTTCTTATCAAATTTTTATTTTTATAAATTATTATCCTACCATCGTCTTTTCGTTCATACAATAGATATCCCGTTGCTTGGAAACTTGTTTTTTTCATATAACTTTTTGGAAAATTTTTAGTACACTTTCCAGTATTTTTATCCATTCAAGGTGAATTCATATTTTGTAATCCATAAGGACCATGTATCATAAATTGTTTTACAATATTATGCAAGTTCGGATAAATGTCATCATTCGGAATTTCTGCACTAATAAGGTCATCTATTTTTTCAGGAGTACCAAATTTATCATTTTCGTCTAAAAATAATAACATGCACTTTTTCCTAATACTCCTTGTTTGATTACGAATTTTTTAAATTCTTTGACTTTTTGATGAAATACCTTGGCAAAAATATCTGGTTTACCGATTGCAGTTTCATGATCCTCTAAATTTTCCATTATTTCTTTTCATTTTGGATTGCATGTCATTATTAAAAATAAGTCAGGTTTTCCATAACGATTAACAAGTCGTTAATCGAATCAATATAATTTTGTTTTAAAACTCGAGGACTTCGAATAAAATTCGACGGTACTATGAACATTTTACCGATTTTCATATTTTTAGACTCTTTTTTTATGTAGATAATCCATCACACCTTTATAACATTCACTTCTTAAAACATTTTGATTTTTTCTTATAAAATAAATTAAGATGTGGATTAAATTCGTTTCTAACACTGAATCTGTAATTGTAAAACTGCAAATTTGAGATATTATTATTACCAAATTTGCATTTCATATTAGGCATCCATCCATAACCACCATTTGGATAAATAAGTGGATATGTCATTGGATCAGTGTTTTTACTTATTAGAGAGATAGTGATCGGTTTATCATGTTTTGAATATATAACGATATCACGTTCAATTGGTGGTTGACCATCTTTTCCAACAAAAATCATTGCCACTTCATTACATCTAGCTTCGTTATACCTATTTTTATCTAAATCTTAATTTCGTTTTATTGTCATAGTTACTGCCCGTGGCTGTCGGTTACTTCCAATACATTGTTTTGAACCTGAAGAAATTAATAATATATGACGAATTATATGTCAAACAAATATAAACAGCAATTCATATAGGGGTTATGATTTAAAAATAATAGCAGATTCTAAAAAATATTCATATATCCTTTCTGCAAATGTATTAAAAGCCACATATGTACTCGTTTTTCATGCATAATTTCCAAATCATTTTATACTCACTCACGTGTATATAATTATGTATTATTACGTGCATACATACACACACCTTGCTTTACAAAAATTATAATTATTTATTTTTATGTTTTTATGAATAAATGGATTTTAATATAATTTATTCATGTATACGTATTATGATGAAAAATATATATTTTAATATTTATATAATTACATTTATAAATTTGACATTTCTTTAAATTTTCAATTAATAACGTATCAGTTCCGAATTCTAACCGAGCGAGCGTCAGCGAGCGAGGTATTCTTTGTTAGTTAATCATTATGGTACAAAGTGTACTATAGTTTTCAATGGGTATCCAGACGGACTTAATATGAAAAGTACACAGGCAGCCGAAAGATCAAGAAGAGAAAACAAAAACTTAGGCCGTGAAATCGGTTTTAATAAAAATACTTATAAAAATTTCATAAGATAGATTTTTGAGTAGAAATAAAAACAAAAAACAGCTGATAAAGTTCTTATGCAAAGAACTCTCAAAAGAATATTGCAGTACAGTAGTCGCAGAAAAGATGCTGACTTTTTAATTGTAAGCACTGCTGAAAAGTGCAGCCTTAATTATAAGACATTAGTTGGAGTAGATGGAGATTTGTTAGTTATATTAGCACAGCAGACACCTGTAAATACGACCTACTTTTTAAAAGCTGGAAAAAGAAACATTATAGATAATATCTACGATAGCAATAGCTCTAAATATCCGCATCTTCAACACATCATTGCATTTATTCACGCCTACACAGGATGCGATACAACTTCCTGTTATTCCAATCAAGAAAAAAACAAAATCATCAAAAGTTTTTCTTAACGATGTTGTTCTCCAACAGAAGGCATGCCGTTCTAATGAACCTACCGCAGATGCCAATATTTTAGCTGCAAATGCTAATGATATAGGTAGCCGACTGTACGGTTCTAAAAAACAAAGTTGTAATTTACATGAGCTGCGATTTATTCGTTTCGAACGATCTGCATTGGAAAGTTCTCTTAAGTTAGAGAATTTACCACCAAGGGAAGGAGCAATGAGGCAACATGCATATCGAATGTACCTTTAAAACAAAAGTGCCTTGGTTACGAAAAAGACCCGATAGCATGGGGTTGGAAAGAGCGGCAGAATATTCTTTATCCTGTTCACACACTAGAGCCAATTATACTTCAAGAATTATTGAGTAAAATTAGCTGCAGTTGTGAGACAGGATGTAAGAAGAAAACGTGCAGTTGTAGGAAACACGATCAGCGATGCTCCCAGATATGCTCGTCGTGCCATGGTAATAGTTGCACGGATGTAGAAGAAACCGTTATAGAAGATATCACTGATATTATACATAATGATGTTACTCAATATGAAGAGAACATCCCGCAAGGTGATATATTTTTCTTGCCGATAAAAGAAGAAGAAACAGAGTATCCAGGAGAAGTGGAAGAAGAAGAAGAAGAACCAATTATAATAGTTGCACCAAGCCAATCAAAACAGCGAAAACTAGCAACCTGATACCTTTACATTTTCAATAATTTTTTTTATAAAAATTAATATATAACTTTTTATCATTTATTTAACTAAAAGTACATACCTAAAAATATGTGAGTATGAAGACCTGTCTGTTGGTCTTCCAGATACCTAAATGTAAAGGTGACCTGAAAGCCCACCTGACGTTACCCGCACTGCATCTGATTTAACCTTTAGTCCAAGCAAACTAGCATTTTCCATTACTATAATTGCGAACAGCAATGTCTCATCGGATTCTTATAGTTTCCGATAGTAGAAACATAATGTATATTTTTGCTTATATATTTGCAACTATTGATCTGACAGATAAAAGTCCTAATTAAAAGTTGTAGATGCTTACCGAAACTACATGTTAATTAGTGCATTAGTTATTGCAAATAGACCGCCTAAAATCGCTATATATAAATTATCAATAAAAAATTTAGATTTTGTCATTGAGGCTCGAAAAGTACTTGTAAAAGTAGATCTTACCCACCTTTACGAGGGTAGTTCGAAAAGTTCTCGGCCTAAAGCATAGATATCGCTAGGATAATCATAATTATATCAATTGAGGATCAGCCTTCAGATGATGCTGCTGATAGTTTCAGACTTGTGTGCTCAGTAGATTTGTTGCAGCAGTCAC
>JAYJLV010079995.1:0-14437 GCA_036873485.1 Torymus texanus
TCTCTCTCTCTCTCTCTGTTTGGCACTAAAATGAAGGATATTGTCAACGATATTAATTTACCTGGCATTGAGATGCAGTCTGGAGTCCTCATCTCTTTCAGTAGCGATGTTAAGAGTCTTGGCGTCTCATTGGACAGCAAGCTGTCATGGAAACCGCACATTAAGCAGGTAGTAAAGAAAGTAAATAAAGCCCTATACAGTCTGCGTTGCATCAGGGCATGTAGAACCGAGGCTCTACGCAAACGGTTAGTGCAGGCATTAGTTCAGCCGCATCTGGATTAATGCACCGTGGTGTACTTGGACGCGACAAATGAACAATGGATTCGGTTCCAACGTTTAAGTAACTCGTATGTAATTTACGCCTTCGAGGTCAACAGGGACGCTCATATAACTCCCTATCGTAAACGCATTGGTTGGCTTCGCGTTGAAACCCGAAAGCAGTATCATACTACATTATGATTGTATAAGGTCCTACGCCTGAAGGAACCCAGCTACCTAGCTACCTTTTTTGACAAATTTGTACCTCGATCAACGTACAGAGAGGTTCCACCTGAATTTAGAGTACCTGCCGTAAAGTCAGATGTGAGAGCAGGGTCGTTTCAGGTTCTAGGCGCTTCTTTTTGGAACTTTCTCCCCCCCCCCACTCCCTGCGCTACCTTTCATCCTTTTCCAGATTCAGGAGGGCGGTGCGTCAATACCTTTTCCAACTGGATCCCTAACCCTCTGAGCCGTTGCATGTGTGGGGATCTTAATGCTGTATTTTTGAGTAAATATGCTATTTTTAATTAGTTTTAGGACCTGGCTGTTTGGCCCAAAAATTGTGATATTAAAAAAAAAAAGAATTGTGCAGTATTATAGAACGTAATTTGATTGTCAACAATAAGGAAGTACTTACTGCGATATTCTTTCTAGTCAGATTATTTGGATGTGTCACTTCAAAGTACTATAAACTAATGACTTATCCTGTGCGACATTAACAGTTCTCTTTTTGGCTTACTAATAATTTTAACTGTACTAAGTTTGCGCATCTGATGTAATTATTTACGTATTTTTGTTTGTATATAAGAGCGTATATTGTATATTCATTTTGCCGTTGAGGTAAATAAAAGTTTCATTCATTCATTCCTTCTCTCTCTCTCCATCTCTGTCTCTCTCTCTGACATGGGCATACATTTATATTATTGCTTGTTGATCAAAATTCATTAATTCATGACAAACTCGACAAAGTGGTTTAGCTGTATCTCAAACATCCAGTGTGCTTGCATGGAAACACGCGACAATACAAACAGTGAGAACGCTGTGAAACTCGGTGGCTCCATCACATCTGCCGACGCCGAAACAGCTAATCTGCATCCATTCTCTCGATCTGGCCCTGGGGCTTCTGCTGCGATCTCGGGAGCTGAGGGTTCTGAGTCCTGTGAACTTATACTCAATGGAGTTTTAAAGAATGATTGTATGCCATCTGAAGATGATAGGTAAGAGACAACCTACACGGTACTCAAAACCGTCCTACCACCTTTCGCAAGAGAAGACGTTCTCAAGACTCGCATGCTGCAGTCCCGTGACCCGCTCGAGAGAAATAGACAAGAGGCAGAGGGGAACTTGGGGTCGCGTTCGCGCGCATTGCCCTCTTATATAGTCAGGCTAGGAAGCGCAAACTTGGTCAGGGGTGTAATGCGAGCTAGGTGTGCGCTTTCCAACTATCTAACCACAAAAAATTAATTCTGTACTGCCTGGCCCGGTTTCTGCTGACTCTGTGCCGGATCACAGAATTTTTATTAACGAAATGCTGCCCAAAGAGAAATCCTTAGAATTTAAAAAATTAAAATCAATTACTCAGGGACTAGGGTTCAAATATGTATGGCAATCTGGTGGTAGATTTCTGGCTAGATATAAAGGTGGAGAGCATGCGCATACTTTGGCTACAGCCGCAGATCTACAGGCCATTCACACATCACGTCTGACCTCACCCAAACACTACGGCCTGTTAAACAAATAAATAATTCTGAAAGTGATGATGTCAGGCAGGGAGCAGAGGTTTCATGACTGGGCTCGTCTACTGGCGGAGAGAACAGGGGTGGAAGCTTCCTGAGGGCGGGATTTCTCAACGTGAACTCGATTCGATCACGTATTGAGAACCTCCGCCTGCATCTGGTTGAAAAGCCTTATTATTTCTTCGGCATCGCAGAATCATGGATAGACTCGAGCGTCGATGACACCCTCATTCAAATTGATGGTTAACTCGTTATTCGACAAGATCGGAATGTAAATGGGGGTGTAGTTGCCTTGTACGTACAGAAGGGTTTTCAAGTGGTAAAATTCAAATCTTCGAATACGCAGTTGCTTGAGAAACCTTCCGTTCCCGAGTATCTTTTCGAAGTTCATCAGGATACCTCTTCTCCCATTTTAGTTGCTGTAATATACAGACCTCCGCATATAGCTATACAGAAGAACACCGATTTTCGCCATCACAAGTTTAGAATGGAGGATTTGAATGGGGATCTGTCGTCGACGACCGATGCGGACGCGAAAACGATTAAAAATCTAGCCTCCGAATTATCATTGCAAATTGTGGCACACGGCCCAACACACCATAAATCTCCGACAACTCTCACTTGGATAGATTTAAAACTTACGGACGAAAATAACGAAATACTTGACTCTCGGAATGAATGCTTGCCCAGCTTCGGCAGTCATGCCATAATTGACGTCTCTGTCAATGTGTTTGTGCCAGCTCCCGTAAGAAACGTGTTTTCTTACCAGGATTACAAAAATATCTCCCCGGTTACTTGCAATGAATTTCTGGCTTGCTGCGACTGGGTAAGCATGAGTTAAATTGAATCCGATCTGGAAGGAGTACTTTTAAATTCTTATTTAAATTTAAATACCGTTATTAATAAACTAGCCCCAGAAAAAACTGTCAAATCTTGTAAAAGTATTCTCCGTGGATTGGTCCTGAGCTGAGGCGACTCATCGACGAATGCAACGCTGTTCACAGAAGATATAAATGTACTGGACGTACGGTGCTGCTGGATGAGTTCCTTCGGCTCAGTAATGGGGTCGTCTCACGCATTTCTCAAGATTGAAATTCCTTCATTCATAACCGTCTCGTTGATGCTCTTGATGCTAACAACGATATTTGGAAGGAAATGCGCAACCTCGGCCTCATGCCAAAGCGAAAACAGGAGGAACTTCATGGCTTTACACCAGGGGAGCTAAATGCCCATTTTAGCGGGGATCTCTGCCTCACCCCATGAAAACATCGAAAAGGCAATGAACTTTATTCTGCCTGCCAAAGAGGAGGGTTTTGTTTTCAAACCTATTAATTTTAATGGTGTTGTTCTTGCCATTGCTCAGTTTTCCTCGCAGGCAAAGGGTGTTGACGAGTTGCTCCAAACAGTGGTCGTGAAAGTTCTCCCTGTTATTGGTAATTATCTAGTTAGAATCTTCAACTTCTCTTTCGCACAAGGGATTTTTCCTGGATCTTGGAAACAAGCACAGGTGTTAGCACTTAATAGTACATTGTGTACCAAGGGCGCGAAATAGGGGATTCTGGCACGAGTGGGAGTTTGTCGTCCGAGCAAAGCGACGCCGCCAAACTCACACGAGTGCCAGAATTCCCCTAGCGCCCGAGGTTCACATACTATTTTTTGACACATCGGGCGAGAAATTTGGTTTCGCCTGTTTGTTTAGCGGGCGCGAAATAGTACAGTCTTGGCATGCGCGAATTTTGCGCCCGCTAAACAGGCATGCGAAGCCAAATTTCGCACCCGGAGTGTCCAAAAGAAGGAACAGCTCCGTCGTCAGTTTTGGATTTCCAACCAATAGCTCTCCTCGGCTTTATATCAAAAGTACTAGAAAAGTTCGCTCATAACCAAGTCACGGAGTATCTCAATAAAAATAACTTACTCGACCCCTTCCAGGCCGGATTTCAAAAACATCACAGTACTCAAACTGCCTAGCTCAAACTGACTGATGACATACGAATAGCCATAGACCAAAACAAACTGACGCTACTGCTCCTGTTCCATTTTAGTAAGGCTTTTGACACTATCTCGTCAACAAAACTACTGAGTAATCTACATCAAGCGGGGTTCTTCAGGTCGGCTCTATTGTGGATTAAATCATACTTACAAGGCCGGGCCCAGATGGTTATTACTAATAATAAAGGAAACTCGGATCGTTTGGAAACCAATCTGGGAGTTACCCAGGGATCCGTCCTGGGACCCTTGCTATTCTGTCTTTCCGTGAACGACTTACAGGACGTACTAGACAGTGACTCAGTTAAGCACCTTTTTTACGCGGACGTCCTTCAAATCTACATACATACTACCAAAGACAAAATACACGAAGGTATTGCTCGGCTAATGCAGGCGGCACGGCTCGTCTCTGGGTGGGCGAAGGGCTCCGGCCTGCATCTCAATACCAAGAAAACAAAGGCAATTATATTTGGATCCAAAAGAAATGTAAATGACATTAACGCAATGAATCTGCCAGATATTGAGTTGCGATCTAGATCGCTTGCTCCATTTAGTGATGATGTTGTAAGTCTTGGTGTCACACTTGACAGCAAACTGTCATGGAAACCGCAGATTAATCGAATTGCAAAAAAATTCAACAAAGCCCTTTACAGTCTGCGGTTTATAAGGGCATATACTACCGAAATTCTCCGCAAAAGGTTGGGCGAGTTCTTAGTCCAGCCACGTTTCGACTACTGCACGATAGTGTACTTAGACGCCAACGACGAACAACGGACGAAACTGCAACGTTTGAGAAATTCATGTGTGAGGTACATCCTCGGATTTCAACGCGATGAACACATCTCTCCCTACCGTAATCAATTAGGGTGGCTTTCGGTAGATTCACGTAGGCAATACCACATGTTGCTCCTGCTTTATAAAGTTTTGCGCCTTCGTGAGCCATGTTATTTAACAGATGTTTTTAAATATTCCATCCACGAGCAACCTTTCGAGATGAACCACTGGAGCTCGATGTTGGACCGGTAAAGTATGAAACAGGAGCGAACTCGTTTCAAATGAAGGGAGCCAGACTATGGAACACCCTCCCTTCCTCCCTTCGTTACCTCCCATCTCTCTATTCTTTCAAGAGGGCTCTGCGTCAACACCTTTTTCATCGTGACACTTAGACCCCTTAGTGATGCATGAAGCCACCATCTTATTATCTTATTATCTCATTGTTTTAGCTTCAGATACTAGTTGTAGGACGTGATCTCTGTTCAAAACCGACGATAATAATGTATCTTCATATACCAGCTCAGTATTAAATTTTCGTACTGTGATAGTAGGATTATTTCTAAGAAATACTGTGACATATTTTAACTGATTAGTTATTCTTATATTATTTATATTATATTTTTGTTTCTCTTAAATTTTTTTTTATTATTATGTTTTCTTAAACGATATTGTAATTATATGCTATTTTTATATTGTATTACAAATTTTGCCGCTGAGGCGAATAAAATGGTATCTATCTATCTCTCTCTCTCTCTCTCTCTCTCTCTCTCTCTCTCTCTCTCTCTCTCTCTTTTAGTTGCAAGCTCGTCGTGTCGACGGCCTTTGGGTAATTCAACCAACTCCTTTGAGGCTGATCAATACTCATCACCACCTGCAACCGCCAACAATACTTTTTCTATTTCGGTGAGAAGGAAATCTCTTATGTTTTCTTATGTTTTCGGTGTGCATGCAACAAGAAGGCGCAAACTCGAATGTTGTTCGCGCGCCGTTGACTATTTCTCGTTGACTGTTTCTAAAATGGCGAATATTATCGTAAAGTTAAACGGCCAATCCAGGCCTTTATTCAAAGTACACTCTTACGCTTATCCTGGACCCCGGTCTCCCAAGAATGACTCCTCCTCTTGGGTGGTGTTGATGTGGGCTGGCTGCTTTTCAGAGTCGCTTGAACCAGGGGTCGCTGACATCATTAGTCAGAAAATGGAGGCATTATCTGTGCTCAGTGACCCCTGGCTTGTAGCAGAAGTAGCGGCGCCAACGAATTGGCCGCTGTGGAAATCAGCCGACATACAGTGGGGCCGAAAATCTTGCTATGTACAAATCAAACTGTAGGCTCCAGTTTACCTCGAATCATATTAAATTTTCTTTTAAATTAAAGCTGAAGAAATTTTCTATCGATATGTAAAAGCGAGTTTTTTAAAAAATTCATAAAAAATTTATAACTTACGTATAATCAATTTTATCAAAACTGCGTTTTATTTTTAAATTTTATTTTCATGAAAGACTAAAAATAATAAGAAAAATTTGGAAAAAGCTAAATTTCAAGAAGATAAAAAAACTTTTTATATTTTTTATAATCGAAGATATAACAATAATTCTATTTTTCTACATTTAGAACTTCTATATATATTTACAATAATTAATACATAAAATAACCACACACAAATTTTGTTCAGGGCACCCCCAATTTTTTCGGTCTTTTAGCTGTTCTACAGTATGGAATAGTCTGAGAACACGGTTTATCGGTTGCCAAACATTTTTGCGAGTAACAATTTATTTTCTAAAAAATGCTTAAAATGACTTCGTAAATCATTTAATGAAGATATAACAGGATTCTATTTTTCTAATTTTAGTATTTCATTCTGTTCGTACTTACAATAATTGATACAGAAATTATAATAAATAATAAAATTAATTATTAATTTATTTTACAATAATAGATTGTTTTATTTGATATAAATATATAATTTCAGTAGAAAAAATGTTTATTTAATTATAATAATTTATTTCATTAATCATTAGTACTTAATTATTTTAGTAAATAATTATTTCTATTTAATTAATCTTCATCACTATCTTCATCTATTACAGGTACTATTTCTAAATTCTCAAATAGATTAGTCAGATGTTCTGCAGGTTAGATTACTTTCGCTAAAAACCGTCCATACGATAAATAATATACAAGAGCAGCCACGTGTGAGCAACAACCTATCGTTCTATTTCTATTCGCGCAATTGCAACAATACCGTTTTATGCCATTTATTCCATTGGTACTTGACTCGTAATGTACGTAACATTTATATGTCCTACTATTTATGTGATAAGATTTAACTTCGAATCGAATAATTTCTGCCGTCTCTTTTACGTAGCTCAAAACAAAGTATTATCTTCTTGAAGCATTTCTGCTAAATATAGGAAATTTTGTTAACAAAGCAAGACAGGGGTCTGATTATTTAGGAGTACCTTCGTAGTTATAGCAGTTGTAGAAAATGTGAGCTACTATTCCTGAAAAAATATTTCAAAATTGTTTTTTAATGAAAAATCTAATTTTTTAATGCTTTTTTCTAGAGCCTTTATAAAAAAAGTAGCACACATTTTCCATAAGCAATACAATTTCAAAGGTCCTCCTAAATTTTCAGACCATTACATTGCTTTGTTCAAAACCAATCCTGCGGCAATGACATGCCAGCTTCTAATTCAGAAGGATTTTTTAATTCTAATGGACTGCAAGGTCAGAATCTTAAATACCTGCAAAATATAGTCTTAAATTATAGGTAATTATACAATTTATTGATAAAAAAAATTTGAACCCTTAAAAATATATATGGGCTTTGTTGTTAAAGAATTTATTCACTACCTTTTTTCAGATTCAACCATGGCTAGTCCCCTTAAGTAGCAAGAGTGTTCGGTAAATCTTTTGTTGCTTTCATTCTTTCTATAATTTTTTCTCCTCCTTTTTCATCGGAATTTAGGCTATTTCAAAATAAATTAATGAGAAAGCAAGCGATCTGGCAGTATAGTTGAGCATTATGCAGCAATGAGTTATGTAGCTGATGATGTAAAAGCTTCCACTTTTGATCTAATATCCCATGTACTATCCATCTTACTTTAGTCACTAATCTAGATGCGTTAGACTCTTCTACGGTTAGTTGATTTCTTTTGCCTTTCAGAAATGGCATCAGTACTGTATAACCTTTGGCTTCTAATTTTGCTACAATATCTCTAAAACCTCTGTCGAGTACAAAAATGTCACTTGACCTTAAGATACTGCTAAGTCCATTTGGTGTCTCCAGTATTTTTTCAAGAATTTGAGCGTCGTTAAGTGTGGTATTATAAGGTCCATCTACATTAACCACGAAGCCGTTTGTAGTAGTAAGTGTAAAAGACTTGCAAAGAGATTGCTTTTTTTGCCCTGAATATGATTTTCGCTGATAAATGTTGTTAGCGCGTTATTGATGACGCAAGTATATCCAATCGCATATGATAGCTAATCGATCTTCTAAATCATATAATTTACTTGCAATAGAAGAAACTTGACTAACAAAAAATTCACGCGAGTGAGACTGATACCCAAAGTACTGAGGTAAAATTCTTTTATAACTCTGCAATACGGATTCGATGGTTTTCTGATCATTTTTCTCTTCGATTTCAAGAATAGCTGCAATACATCTGTCAGAATTTCCTTTTCTTAATTTCATGAAAAATATAACAAGCAAAACATTTCTATTTTCAGAATCTCTCATTGAACTCATTAGTTTTTCAAGTAAAAAGATATTTTCCCAAGTAAGACCAGTTAAAGCTTTGACTCTTTCATCAGACAGTTTAAGATCTTTTACTTGATCATGAAGGCTATTATCTACTCTATCTGATAAACAGTCTAAAAAATTAACTAATTCTGTGGTTTCAATCATACATTCATTGGAAGCGATACTTAATAGCTCATGGTCATAAAATCTATTTTTAATTAAATGTTTTTAACAGCATCTATTTTTCTTGGAAATAAAAATACGTTTTTGAATGAAAACTTGTATTCGAGCGATGAAAGGTACATCTTGAAGATCTTCAAGTGATCTGCATAAACAATAATAAGAATGACTAATAACAGTTCTATTATAAGGCATGACTACACTTACAACTGGGACTTTATCGGGTATCAAATATATTGAGCCAGAAGAAACTGATTCTTGACTAGACTTGTTACTAGAAGTTTTTCCGGTTGATGCATCCAAATAATTTTCTCTGTCATCATTTATTGATAAGTTTCCAATTTGAGAATTCTCTGAACTACACGTCTGATTTGAATCACATGGATCGGGGTTTAGCATAGGTTCATCGGATTAAGAATTCTTTATATTTTTGGCAATACTTTTTTGTAAACGAAGTTTAGATGACATTTTCTGCATATTCGGTCCCCAATGATGAAAATTATACCATAATCTTGATGAGCCTGTATTACTTGGTCACGTGTCTCAATTTTCATATCCATTCCAGGAATTTTTAGCAAAATCATAGTATACTCTCTGCATCGAGAATCATCTTTTTTTGAATTTTTTATTGAAGGATCATCATTAGTTGATTAGTTGTAGATATCTTTCTGTATCAACGAACAATTTTTTTAATGAATAAATTATGATTTTAATTAAAATAATATATTCCAGTATAACATTTTTTTTAATTGACTAACATTTTTCATCAAGAAAATCCTCTCTTAAAAATATGATTGTCTTCTTTGTGCAGCGTTTAATAAGTAGATGTGGTTGGTCATTATACACCCAATGCCATTTGATACGGTAACCTCCGTTTCGCTGTCTAGGATAGCTCAACCAATGGCATAACTAAATAGTGTGATTGGCGCTAAAATTAAAAAAGGTTCATATAAACTTCATATTTTAATTTGAATCAGAGAATTTTGCTTCCTCATAGAGGAAGCTTTGTAACGGCTTCTAATGCTTCCGATAGCAGCCGCACTTATCCCCGTTACAACGCGCGACTTTTTCATCGCGCTTTCTTTCTCGGAGCGTGCTGCCCCGCCTGCTCAGATATGCGCGAGTACCACGTGTACTCGCGCCCGCGGAGGCTGGCGGTATTCGCAATACCGGGCCACCGGATGGGGAAAAGGTTTACTCGGTGTCCGTGAAATCAAAAGTAGACCGGTCAAGTAATTCTACTAGCTTTATTGCCCCTCGGGCGATTCCTCTCAAAGGAGTTTACGAACACCGAAGGCGGGTGGTACGCCCGCGCACGCAAAGTACGGGTGTACTCGGTCGTACACACGTACGCGCAAAAACGGTTCGCGCCGACGTCGATCGATCGCCGCGCGCGATCGACACTCACGCACGCGTCGGCTGGCCTCGCTCGCTACCCGTATGTCGCTCTCCGGATGTAAGTCGTCCGCGGAGAGAGCACGCGCTCGCCTGGCCAGGACTTACCTCGCGTGATCGACGCCGCTGAATATGGGGCGGGCTGCTCGTTGCCGGCTGCCGTGGGCACCGACGGTGTCTCTCCCTCTCTCTCTCTCTCGGGAGTGAGTAGTCGGGTCTTCTGTCGCTCCGCGTTTTTGCTCGCTGCGTCGTGGTTCTGCTGCTTATCTGCACCGTCCGGGCCAACGTGGCTGTGAAGTTCTCACCTCGGCACAATCTGAGTTGCTGCACTTCGTTGATCGATCACTGCATCCTCCATCAGCAGCGATTTTTTGTGAGGCGTTTCTTCTGGGCTATGTCTGGATGAGTTAGCATTTCATCGGTTCACGCAGGCCGCAGCGACATCTTGCGCCTTATCTGTCAACATACATCGTCAACACATGGGAGCATGGGCTCACAGGAGACGCGCTCGCGCACCGATTGCGACGAGCTGGAGCTGCCCCCGCCGCCTCCTCTCTCTCAAGCTCAGGTAGATGCCTTAGCAGCCGAAATTTCCGGTCATCGCGACGCGTTGATGACCAGCTGTAGCAGCGAGAAAGACACGGAAAGAGAAGCTAAGTTGCGCTCTGCTATTAATAGTATCTGCGACGCGTTTCATAAAATCTCCAACGCGTATACGTCTCTTCTCACATCAGGAAACACTGTAAAAGCATTTCAAAATGAACTTTCCAGAGTCTCAGACTGCATAGAGTCGTCGCGGGCCTCGCTGGAAAACATTTCCGAAACCGTCACGCATGTTGCCTCAGTGCAGGGGCATACCTATGCGAGTGTTACGAAATCATCAGCCCCGAGGAGCAGCGCTAATCTACGCAATCGAATGGTACTGAACAACGGCAAGACGCTGCCTATACGTTCTGACTCACAGGTGGTAGTGGAACCTTCGGACACCTCAACTGAAATCTACGACTCATCAGATGCCACCAAAGCTAAGTTTCTGGAGATAATGAAACCCTCTGAAATCGGTCTTTGCATCAACCGCATTCTTCTTCGGCCAACAAATCATTTGTAGTCGAAGGGGACACGCGGAACGCAGAAATTCTAAGCAAATGTTTATCGTTGGAAGATCCAGGTCTGAAAATTAAGGAGAAGGCTAAACTAAATCCACGCCTTATTGTACGTGACATCCCAGTCGAACTTAGCAGTGCCGATATATGTTCTGCAGTGCACATTCAAAACATTCCAGACAAGCTAGCGAATGACTTCAAAGTTGTCTATCTTTTCCCCGCTCGCGATAGCAAATCGGTACGCTCCTGTATTCTCGAGCTGCCCCTGGACTGTAGGAATGAACTCAGTAAAGCGGAAAGAGTATACATAGGCATGAGCTCATGCCGATGTACGGATCATGTCTCAATTTTGCAATACTACAGGTGCTCCAAGTTCGGTCACATAGCAAAAGACTGTGCGAACGAAGTCCCGATATGCAGTTTCTGCGCAGGGGCGCATCTCTCCAAAGACTGCACTACGAAAACGGCTCTTTGTTGTGGCTACTGCAAGCGCAAGAAGCTGAGGAATAGCAAACATGCTACCTTCGACAGACTCAAATGCTCACTGCTGCGTGCTAAAATTGTGCAGAAATCGATATCGATCAATTATGGCGAATAATCTCAGAATAGAACAGGCTAACGCTCAATCGCTGACTAAGCATCTTTTTGAAATTAAAGAAATTGTCATCGGCAACAAGCTGCACGTGTTTGGTATTAGTGAATCGTGGCTACTACCGGAGGTCCACTCGAACGCTGCACATATCCCAGGCTATAATCTCGCTCAGGGTGACCACGTGGGCAATTTGCGTGGGGGCGTGGCTCTCTATATCCACGAGTCTATTAAATATAGGGTAATTGCCACTTCGTCTCAAACCGGACTATATCGGAAGTCGCCCGAATACGTCTTCGTTTTACTACACCTAGGGTCGTGCAAGCTACTTGTAGATGTTATCTATAACCCGGATAAGGCGTACTCCTGGCGTGAGATCGAAGACGCTCTCGTCTATTGCAACCAGACTTATGATTATTTAATTTTACTATGAGATTTCAACATTAACTGGAAGGTCCCGTCTACCCAAAGGAAGATTCTCAGCAACATTTTGGATACGTTCAACGTTGAGGCATTAGCCTTCCAACCAACCCATCACGGTCGCGCTGAGGACTCGACTTTAGACTATATCTCCGTAAGTGACAGGGCTCAAGTTCTCTCGTTCGAACAGGAATAATACCCAAGCATCTCCAAGCACGATGTCTTGCTTGCTACCATGTCAATCACTGCTCCAAACCACACACCCGTTACCACTCTACGCCGTTCATTTCGCAAATTCAATGCTGCCGACTTTCACGTTGATCTCAATAGTATAGATTAGTCCTGTATTAATGACCTTCATGACGTCGATGAAAAAGTGGGTTTTTTCACTTCAAATTTGTTAGACTTATTTAACAAACATGCTCCACTACAACCGTTCACTAATCTTAAGGCGTTGATCAAGCAACGGAATACAGCCTGGCACCGATATCGTCGCTCAAAGAGCGCAGAAAATCTGGCCAGCTACAAACACCTGCATAACTCCACCAAGCTCACTGTTCGGAATGCTTCCTCATCATACTACCTCCAGAAACTTCAAAATACCACCAACAGCTCGGATATGTGGAAGATCGTCGACTCGATGGGCAACAGTAGAAAGGCAGAGGCCCCTCTCCCGGCCAGCGTTGACTGCATGAACAATCATTTTGCTGGTCCAAGCAATCCCAGCCCACTTACGAACCTTCGACCAACGGCTAAAATCTCGGCAGATAACCAGTTCTTTTTCGAACACGTTACCACCACAGACTTTATGGAAGCTCTGGCCTCGGTGAGATCTAACGCTCTGGGCTCAGATGACATCCCGCTCACATTCGTCAAGCGGTGTATGCCAACCATTCTGCCGGTTCTGCTAAACATTTTTGATTGCTCATTGCAAACTGGTGTCTTCCCGGCGGTCTGGAAAAGCGCAATTGTCCGCCCACTGCCGGAACGCCAGCCTCCCCTTGAAATCGAGCACTTCAGGCCGATTAGTATCCTGTGTGCAGCTTCTAAATTTCTGGAGTCGATAGCCCACAGGCAAATGTCAAAATTCATTGAGAACAACGATCTTCTAGATAGTCGCCAGTCAGGTTTTCGCAAAAAGCACAGCACGCGTACGGCGCTAATTAGTATTGTGGATGATTTCCGTAAAGCTGCAGACGACGAGAAAGTTAGGCTAGCTGTGGCCATCGATTATACATTAGCTTTTGTCATGCTCAACATCGACTTACTCGTGGACAAACTCCGATATTATGAATTTTCCGACAGCGCTTGCCTCTGCGTGCACTCATTTCTATCCAACAGATCGCAAAAAGTGAAGGCTCCGTCAGCCGAAACATCTAAGCCCATTACGAAGAATGCTGATGTCCCCAAAGGCAGCCTAAACGGGCCGTCCTTCTTCTCGCTGTATCTCGCATGACGCTCCAGCGGCGCTTCATCACTGCTCGCACCACATCTACGCTGATGATCTCACTGTCTATTATTCCGGCCAGTGCAAAGACGTTAATTCAATGATGGCAAAAGTCAATGAGGACCTCATCTCACTGTCTTCTTGGTCGGCATCCAACGGTCTCTCCATTAACCTGAAAAAGACGCAAACCATGTGGGTTGGCACTCGGGGCTTCATCAACCAATTGAAGGCTTAATCACCACCTCAGCTTTCTTTAAATGGGCAGTCAATCGCCTATTGCGACTCGCTAAAGATCCTGGGGGTCTCCACCGACAACACGCTGTCCTGGTCGAAACACAGTCAGGATACTTCACGGAAATGCTTCGCAGTCCTCTCGAAGCTTAGAAAATACCATGATTCCCTGCCTCGTAACACAAAGCTCCTCTTGGTAAAGTTGTTAGTATTTCCCCACCTAGAATACTGCGCCGGAATATTTCTGGACCTCTCAAAAGATCTGGTCAAAAAGCTACGTCGATTTAAGAATGCTGCTGTACGCTTCACCACAGGTATAAAGAAATTCGATCACATCTTGCGCTCCTCCTCTCCACGCTACTTGGCAGAGAAGTTTACCTTCCGCCCTAGTGATAAATCGGGGTCCAAGCGGTGCTCGGAGCTCGACTGAGACGTCAACATGCCCGCTTGGAATGTTACAAGCACTCTTTTACGAGAGGAACGGCACGTCTTTGGAATAAGATACCCATCAGTATTAGACAGTGTTATCGAGATCCACGTTTTAAACAGCTTCTTCTTAAGTATATGTTAACTTG
>JAYJLV010080006.1:0-14434 GCA_036873485.1 Torymus texanus
TCGACTCCGCGCACGTGGGGCCTCGGTTCGTAGTCTCAAATACCTCACGGGTCACCGTGAGGCGCACACAACAATCATACCACACACTATTTTCGCTCGCTCGCTCTTTTTGACGCACGCTCGCATACGCGATAACCCCGAAGATGGTCGAAGTGGTCGTAATTCTCGCTGAACGAGTTCTAATAGGCACGACGAATAGATCTATTAGTTCCGCTTTGAAAAAGAGCGAGAAAACACTGCGGGAAGAGCCGTTGATACGACATGTCGCAGCAACTCACGAAAAACTCGACAGGAAAAGCGTGTTTAATCTGCGTGGCGGTCCTGACAAGAATGAGCGCGATCACGTTCACGCGCGCTAAGAACCCGTCGCACACATACGCCGCGTAGCGGTGCACATATTTGAGCGCACGAGGGCGAGGGTACGTAATTTAAAAATATAATTTTAAAGAGTCCCAAACCCTTACCCGTAAAAATGACGCGAACAGCTTAATAAGAAAAGAACGACGATTTTTAGGCGACCAGGAAATAAGCAGACAGATTTTGTGCGTTTTAGACACTTTCTCATGTTAGGGAGGGTTGTCCGTCTTTTCCGGTTAATTACCACCTGACACAAACCTGTCATCTGGCCTACCAGGGATGTAGGTCCTCGATTTCGATGAAATTTCAGGAGATACTTCTCTATGGCAAATCATGAGACATGTATCTCGGGATTATTCTGAATGGGGCTTTTGTCCAGAGATTCAAGCTATTTTATTTCCCCAATGAACTATTTTTTATTAAAATACGGTTTCTTTCTTTAGTTATAGCTCAACGACTATTTCAGTTATGTATATAGTTATCCTCTGGTTTTTCTATCGGGGATTGGTTAACCTTGATCGGTGGCCTCTGTGAGGGTATCGTAACTCTTTGCAGTCAAGGAGGTCTAAAGGCATGATACCTGGCTAAAGGTTGTTCATGATGGTAGCGTAACGACGGTTCTAGTATTTGACCGTCTTTCATTCTAATTCTACGGCATCTTGATAACCATGCTATTCATCAAAGCCTACTTAGCACTGCTTGAAATGGTATAAAATCGCAATACGGAGACTAAATCTCTCACCACTCAATATAGTATAAAATTCATAGAAGATGGATAGGATTCTCGACGAACTCTTCTTGACCCCCACTTCTAGAACAGGACGAAGTAACAGAGTTAAGTGAGATCTCTATATTCTCAAGATTTGAACATGCAGTGGGATAACTCAAGAACATAAAGCCGTCTGTGGCAGACGGTATACTGTCAGAAGCATTGAAGTCGAGACGAAAATGCCCGGTACTGATACTAGACATGTACAACGGATGCCTAAGGCAGCGCAATTTCTGCAAGTGGTGGAAAGAGCAGTGGTCAGTACTCATCAGTAAGCGGAAGGGCAACTTGAAAAGTGCTGGTGCATATAAGCCGTTGTGTATATTGAACAGTGCAGGCAAAATTCTTACAATGCTCATAAGGTTTCTATTGCAGGCCGCAATCCAAGTCACGAGAGTAGACGCGATTAAAATGGTGCTTAACTAGCCAAATTAGCAGAGTAAGGTAACCACTACGCTCGAAAGATCTGCATGGAGGTAACATTGGATGTTCGGAATACACTTAGATGCAAATTTAGAGTCCGGGGATACCTGCTTCGCATAGTGAAGAGTTACCTTAATTACAGGGTACTACTCAACGTTATAATTGAAGGTCGCAGAACCAAGTAAGTGGAAGCCAGCGCTGCTTAGGGGTCTATTCTAGGTCCGTATATTTGGAATACAAATTACGATAACATTACCGGTCTAAAGACGTTACGAGAAGGCACCAATCGTATTGAGTATGCCGATTACATTGTCTTTTACATTACAGTTAGTAATTTGGAGGAGGCTCAAAGAAATCTAGATGTGGCAATGCGACTCATACTCTCAGCTGGCTTTTAAAGCACAACTTGTATTTCGATAAATTGGAGATAGTTTTAGTCACACGGAAAAGAATACCCACAACCGTATCGATGAACTGCACAGATAAAAAACGGCTGCTAATACATTGATACGTAGCTTTCTCAAACTTATTTATTGATTTCGTTTGTTAAATTTGAATGTCAAAAATTAATTTATCCCAACAAATTTTTATTTATATGTATTTAGACAAAAGTTTTAAATAATTTATAATCAGAAAAACAAAAAATTTAACTTTATATATAGTACAATAAATTTATTATATAAAGTTACAATGACAGTTAATACTAGTCGAAAATATTTTTAAAAAATAATAAAAAAATGATGTTTCTTTTCTAATATTAAACTTATTTTACGTTAATTTCACGAAAAATAACGTAAACTTAACATAACATTGAGTTAAATAACAGAAAATCACCTTCTTATTTTACGTTAATTTAACGTAATATAACGTGAGCGATAATTTATAAAACTGAAAGATTATTTAATGTTTTATATCTATTTTTATCAATATATTCATCCATAAATTTGAGAGGTATCCAAGGTTTATTTTTCATAATAATTTTTATAAAAACATTTTTTCATATAATGATTTTAAATTGATGCAATTAATTATTTGCTTGGAAAGTTTAAACAAGTAGTCAATACATAATTTTGAAAAGCTACTTGCCAGTAGTAGGCAGTAGTTGACAGTAACTTTTGTTTTACAGATACGATTTTGTGTACTTCTTATATGTATATATAGTAATCCCGTTGAAAGGGGGATAAGATTCTCTACAATTTTAAACTGAATATTTGATTTCTGAAATATTATTATTCGATTTTTCATGCTTTAAAATTGATATCACTCAGATATTGCAACTCCTTGCAAAGCTAGGTAAAATTCGTTACAATTCGAAAATTGAGGAAGCAAAAATAGATTACGATAGCTATATTATTTTCCGAACTATTACGAGGAAAATGTTATTTTTGAAAAATATTGTTTTAAGACTAAAATAATCAAAATAGATCTTTGAAAATGTAGTATATTATACATTATACATAAATTATAACGGAACAAATTGTTATGGCAATATCTTTTGCTTCCTCATAGAGGAAGAGTGTATATTATTATTTATTTATTACCCAGAGTAATACATACAAGAGAGTAGATTACATTACATGGAATATTACAATATTCTTACTGTAATGCTGCCGAGGCAAACGTCGTTACCTGTGTGCAGCTCCGGAGATCATTCACACCCTTGCTCAGTAACAAAATATACACATATTGTTTAAAATTTTTCGAATCGCGATTTTTTCAGAGAGTACTTGATTTATTGACTTAAAATTTTAACCAATTATGAAACTCATTGTAGACTATATTTGGTTGAAATTCCAAGAGATTATCTTTAATTGTTTTTTATAGAAAAAATATTGTATAAAAAAGTAAAGTTTCCGTTGTCGGACGATAATAAGAGTAAAAATCAAATAATCGTTCTGAAATTTGGTAGAGGTATAGCTTTTTATATCTTCAAACAGAGTTTGTTTTCCAAAAAAGATGTTGAAGGTTAAAAATTTTTTTTGTAATATTTTCGAATACCTGTTCTTTATAAAAATAGAATTGAGAAAGTTTGAAGAGTATTATGAGTACTACCAAAAGCTTCAATTTGAGTAAAAATCATCTTATTGGAATGCGTATAAAATAATACACGTAAATAGACATTATTAAATAAATAAATGCTATCATTTTGAGCATGGAGAAATATTTATATAGGATATCCAAACGAGCAGAGAAACCGATATTTTCTGTAGTAAGTCAAATTATTAAACGAACAGAACAGTAAAGAACAACGAATCTTCATTTGTTTTTGAGAAAAAAATTATTTTATAAAAAAAAGTAGATTTTGAGTTTCCGTACAATAAGAAGAGTAAAAAATCAACATCAATCGTCATTTTTGCAGAGCGTTTTCTTAGAAAATATTTTGTCTCCATAAAATTGTTAACACTTATTTAAAAAATGCATACAATTATGATTAATATTTAAAAAAAAATTATCTTTATTTTTTTTTTGTAAAATATAAAATTGTATAATAATTATTGCTTTTTAATGATGAATAATAGAAGGAGTGAAAATATGAAGTCACAAACCATTTAACATAGTCTTCCGGTACAAAATAAAGTCTTCAATTTTAAATATTGGCATTAAAAATTAAATAATGGAAAAAAGAGCCGTACCAATTGTGGTATTGTATCATATATGTACACATTTGAATAACTTCCGACTGATTTTCACAAAATTTGGTTTGTAATCATTTGTTTGGGATGCTCTATCCAAATATGGTATCAGATAATGAAAATTCAAAATTGCGGTCTCAAAATAGCGTCAAAACGATCATTTTTGGGAACATTCGAATCTAGAGCTCAAATAGTAGATTACAAACCTTGGCCAGTAAAATACTATATTTGGATACCTCTACGAGTAAGGACGTTACCGAAGGTATTTTTTTTTTTTAAAAGCGAAATGATATGATAAAATCAAATCACAAAAAAATCGAATTATATTAAAAAATCAAATCATATGACAAACTCAAATCATATTAAAAAATTAATTGTGGAAAAATGACAAAATATTGAAAATAAAAACTAACTACGACAATGGATTCAGCAACATCGAAAACCCCTAGAATTCCTCAAATGTTGGTGGATTTTGGTAAAGAATTGTCTTGTACCAAAATTGGTATGAAAACTGAAAAACAGCTTACCAGTCAACCGGTTAATATGATATACAATAACTTAACACAGACTTACAGTTACCAGATTTTTTTTGCATGGAGACTAGTTTGCGAAAAATAAATTTCGTTTAAGCTAATGAATAAACTTTTCAATGGTAAATGTGTTTGCATACATCATTTATTCATGAGTTATAAAAGGTTTAGACTCATCTGATCAATGATTATGATGCATGATACTGTCAAAGGTATTTAATATCGAATTGTTCATACTTAATTAAGACGCCAATTAATGAAACGAAATTCTTCAATATCTTTCCCCCTATGCAGCTTAGCTTCAAGAAGGTTTAACAGGAATATCTTAATAATATCATTCAACAATGAATCAAATTTCATGAAATTCCAATCAATTATTGATTTAGGATTAGAACTCGGAATTTTGAAGATTGATAAAGTTTAATGACACTATTAAATCATTTTGTAAAAATATTTGAATAATATGCCAGTGAATTTTGCGTATACTTTATGTACTGGTCCTCGGTTAATTGAAATCACTATCTGTTCTTCAAAAGACAAGTTTCGCGCTAGTAAAAAAAAGCAGAAACGATAGAAATAAAGAGCACTGAAAAACAATTTTGTTTAGTACAATTCGGATCGAGACAGTCGTAAAATCCTATAAAATCCTTTACACAAAAGCCTCTATCAATCACTGAAAGTTCGTCAATTAGGTCAGTCTCGGCTTTGAACATGCGCTTGCCTTTAGAGATTCACGTGGCCGACGAGATACTTCCACGCTGCACTCTAATGAAACGAGGTGGCATTACAGTTCTCTCTCTCTCTCTGCCTCTCTCTCTCTCTCTCTCTCTGTCTTTCTCTCTCTCTCCCTCTTGCTCTCTCTGTCTATCTTTCTCTCTGAGTTTCTTTTTGTCTGTCAATCTTTTTCTCTCTTTCTTTCTCTCTATGTCTATCTGTCTCGCCATCCTACTCTTTATCTCTATCTTTTGCTTTTATTACTCTCTTCTTGGGAACACGAGCGACAGGGACCAGCATCAATTTACGCCTTGTAATGGACATGAGTAAATTGCTTTTGGTTGATCGATTAACGTGTTCAAGTCTCTCTCTCCTTCTATATCTTTCTGTTTCTCTGTCTCTCTCTCTCTCTCTCTCTCTCTCTCTCTCTCTCTCTGTTTCTCTGTCTGTCTCTGTTTCTCTCTCTATGCCTCTCTCTCTGGCTCTCGCTCTCAATCGCGAATACCTTTTGATGAACACGATACATAGAAGCGGGGGAGGCGGAGGCGGCCGACTCTGTCCAGTGCTACACACTATCCATCGATTGTGCAAAATCGTTATGCACACCATATCGCGACGGGTATTGGTGCGCCCAGGTGTGTAAACAGACTTGCTTATGTATTATGTCAATGCAGTTTACTAAGGTAGGGCTGGTTTACGACTGCCCAATTCTGTCTTACAATTAGAAATACTGCAGAAAATTGTATATCTTACGCAAATACTGAACAATTGCTTCCTCCTAGTAGTAGTTTTTCATATAATAAGTTAGGTCAAGCTTACGGCACAAAGTAATGTATGAGTCACTAGAGATGCATTTTTCATACATACATAATAGGCCTCACATTTTTTATTATATTTCTTTTGTCGATAATTTAACTCATATATACGTTATATAAGGTTACCGACGATTGCAGGGACCCATTTTTCTCACTCAATTTTCAATTGGAAAGAAATGTCGTTGATACGTTATGGTTCTTTACTAAATCTTTAACATGTCAAAGAGATTTTTTCTTAAAATTTCTAAATTGAAAGAGAAAAACGGGTCTCTGCAATTGTCGGTAACAAGGAGGCCGAGACTTACGTTAATAAAAACATTTTCATGTACTTTTTGAGTGATGAGATTAGTGATGATAGATGATTTTAAATAGTGCGAATGCCTACTGTGAGATATAATAGGGTTTATTCTTAATGTTGTTGTTTATTTATTTCAGAAAAACATTTCCTTTATTTTAAAATATAATTTTCTATTCTCAAGAGTAATTTTGTAATTTTTTCCATTTTTTAATAGTTTAAAGTTAATATTACTTAAACAATTTGCTGCTCTTGGATATAGTTAGTTTCTAACTTTTTATGAAAACCTATATAAATATATAATTTATTTTTAATAGAATTAATAACAAAGAGTAAAAATGGCCATACTAAAAATAGATAACTTATTTTTTGTTACAAATATAGAAGTTTTTATTTAATCTGTTAATAAGTAAGATCCTCAGTTTAAGATTCTATATATACTGTTAGTACTTGCAAACAAATTCTAATTATGTTAGGAATAAATCTAAAATCCTAACATATATATATATATGTATGTGTGTTTTGACGTGCAAGTGGGGTTTGATCCCATGCTAGGATGTCCGGCAGGGACTCAATCTTACTACGCGTCTGAGTGAGAGAGAGGTGTATGGCTGGAGGTTATTACTGTGCAAGCTCACAGTATAACTAACCGGCATAGTTTTTGTTTTGTATATTGTATTTTGTTTTTTGGTTAAGTGTTACTCCGGACCTGCGTACAGGAAATGTCATTTTCCTCTGCAGGGTTACGACGGTCTATTGTGCGATTATGTAAATAACTGTACTATTAAACTGTCTGTAATTGTTATGTATATGTAACTCTGGAATTCTAAATAAATAAAAGCTTGCGCATACGTAATAGATGTTGAAGTATTACTCTTAATTTTCTTTTCGGAGAAAAACACTAGGCAGTACTTGTTGTTTATGAAAACATGATTATAATTCTTGATTATTATCAAGTCTAATAAGAGTCAGCATTAAAATCGAGGAAATTTACTCACTTTAATTGTATTAGCCGCTTGTATATACCATAGGGATAAGAGTAGACAAAACCGTTAAAGGAATTGATTCTCTATAATGATTTTCCTCTATTTTAAATTAAATGGACTCGCTTCTCACTTCCCCGACCCAAAATCGCTAATCCAGATAAAAAAACTTTTATCTCAGTAGTGTGCCAAAAATGAAATTCCCCCCCCCCCTCTCTCTCTCTTCTTTTCTCTCTCTTTTTTCCCTTAGATGCATCCCGCAGTTTTTTATAACTCCGAAGCGGAACAGACATCCTACAAGGAATTCCCTCTAAAATGAATACTTTATTGCCAGCCGCTCGGTGGCTAGGCCACCACGCAGAAACGCTTAATTTTCTACTCCATATAGAGATAGAGACAGAGAGATAGAAGAAGAGGGACACAAAAAGAATATCCAACCTTTTCTCTCGTTCGTTGTAGCAGAGCTGGTGAACGGCTCTAACCACGCGCGTATTAGGGATGGGATGAGGAAAAGCTATGATATCTGAGCCTGTATGGAAGTCCTCTAAATTACGCGGATTTTCATGTGCGCGTTCACGCCGTAAATACTTGGTTATCATAGGAAACAGCCGCCGACGTTCGCACGCATATACACGTTTGCAACTGCAACCTCTCGTCGTCGACTAACGCGCAAAGCGATTCTGCTGGTGGCTTTCCATTCATTCGCAAGCCAGTGCAGAGCAGTTAGGATATCAAATGCAATACTTCATGCGGTCGTATTTCTGCCTCTTCTTTCTCTTCCCTTCCACCAAAAATTTTCATTTAGCGCTGCTGGCGCGTGCACTTATAATGAATGTTCTTTTCGAATTACTTCACGAGCCACTTAAACCAGCACACCGATGTTAAGGTTGAATGAAGAATCAAGAAACTTCTACATTGGCGAATCCACGTTTATATACAGGTATATATAAAGAACGGGTAGATATTTTTATTAAGGCGAGCATTTAAAAGTATATTTCATTTTCGGTATATAGCAGTTTATTAAGCTTCGAATTTGAAATAATAAATAAAAATACTTGCGTAAGTTTTACATGTGTTTGTTTTTTTGATAGAAATTTCATTTTTGTAGTTAAGAAATTAGGAAATATTGTACAAAAAATTCCAATAGTACCACAAATTTTGTTGCTTGTTTAGTAGCTAAATATTGGTGAATCACCAGTGATCCTTTGATCATTTTCTTCATGTTAAGTTTCCATAAAAAAAATTAATGAATGATTTATGTAATAAAATGTAGCGCCCAATATTACGTAGTATACTTAAATAACCGTTACATTCAAGTTTACATAAATGTTGATGGCTTCCTGTATTCCACTAAATAAATCAGAGTTTTATGTAAAATGTGATAGAAATTACTTTCATATAACTTTTTACATTAATAATAATGTAATGGAACATTAAATTTAGTTAGAACAATCCAAGTTCCAACTGTTTAGTAGCATTTTTTTCTCTGTTGACATGTCTGCTGATGTGCCCATATAACTATGCATCAGGACATTGATTGGATTTTAGAAATACTTCACGGCATTTGCAAGCAATGAATGAGCAACAGACCCTGAATAGAACATAGAATCAACATCTCAAATGGGTATTAAAAATTCTAGTGAGATTTTGGAACCTTTAAGTGACTGTTGTAGTCGTTGTTTCTTCTAAATGATTTTTTTTCCCTCAGTAATATATTTATTGCACATATTTTATTTTCAGAACTTGTAATGAAGGCAATTACTTTAGCAATGGTTAAGGTTGTAACTTTAATTCGTATTTATTCAGCTAAGTTATTACATAAGTGGCAGCACAAGTAATTATTTAAGGGGATATCTTATTATACCAACAAAATTCTCTGCTGTATCAATCACAATATTTTTAATTAAATTATTGTTGTCATTACCTATCTTTTAAATCCTAAAAGCGAATGCTCATAGGCATCTTTTCGGTAAACTTCAGATAAATTTATTAAAAAATAAAGACTATATTAAAAAAATAGCTAGATGACGTATTTTATATTTAACATGATTTTTCAAATTTCGTCTTTATTTTCCAATGGATTTGTCAATATTCTATATCTGAATAGATACAAGGAGAATCCACAACATTCTAGAAACGTACTTCAATAAAACTTTGAATATCGATTTCTGGCACCTACAAATGAAGCCCGGTACCCACAGTTTTGTTCAATGGGTTCTTCCTTCTAAGTAAGGTATGAGCTATCAAATTTTAAATTCGTGTAATTATGTTAAAATCGATGTTTGTTAGTGTACATATTCTTTTTTATAGTATTAATAATTAAATGTAGGGAATTGGAACGGACTTTACACAAACCAAGATTTGAAGTCTTTTATTCTAGCCGACATTTCAGAAGTTTACATACTCCTCTTTTCAAGGCTTCACATAAAGGATGTCCCCGATTTAGATAGATAAAATGACCTCTTACAATATTTTTAGCTCTCTCCTTCTCCTCCATCCTCTCAGAAATCAAAACTGATCTTTACAAAAATAGTTATTTAAGTTATACAATTGCTTCTGAAAAATCCAAAAAATTGAAGTGCATTCAATTCAAACTCAAATTTGAATCACAAGAACAACCGGTCGACTATGTTTATTACATCTAAAGCAATGAGGGTTTGCACAGACCCGGCATTAGCCCAGTTCATTCTAAGTTTACCAGCTTTCAGTAACTTTTTATTGTAGTTACTGGTAGCAGGGTAGTCTTGTTATGTGTTTTATACACTTTTTCATCTAAGAGAGGTTTGACCGTCCATCTTAAGAAATAAGTTTCCTTATATCGGAGATCGGTTAACCTTAATCGGCGACCCCAAAGTGGGTACCAAAACTCTGCACCCAAAATGATCTAAAGGCATCAAACCCAGCTGAAAGTCGCACGGGTTAGTAACGTGGCTATCGTTCAAGATCAGCTTTGGCTCATTGGTAAGGTACAGAACTCTCGACCCCAGAGTCGTGGATTCGAATTCCCAACCCATATGACCGAAGTTTTTTCTGAATTTTCTCCTAGCTGCCACCGAAACAGCTGATCTTCCTCTCGAGATGATTTCATATCTTCGGGACTATTAGCATCGGAGCACTACCGTGGAAAGGAGTAAAGCAGGGCGATCTGCTCTAGCCGATCATCTTCAATATCATCATTGAACACCTTCTTCCTTTTCTCCTCCAAGAATATGGCGATTATTATCCGATGCATGGCCTTACCAACGTGGCCCTACTAGCCGCCTCACCAACCGGTCTTCAACACCTTCTCGAGCACATGGCGAGTTACCTAAAGAACTGTGGGCTGACGCTAAACAACACCATGTCACATACGGTCGCCATTTGCGGAAGTTCGAACAGAATGAAGACAGTGGTCGATGCCAGCGCTACTTTTACCATTCGAGGTCAACCAGTACCAGCACTTAACCGTGAGGAATCCTGAGTCTATCTGGGAATCGAATTGTCGGCAGAAGGTAGGCGCTCGCGCTCTTTAGCCAGTCAACTAAGATCCCTTTATCAGTGCCTGACCAAAGCGACATTCAAACCACAGCAGCACTTCTAAACACTGAAAACTGCAGCTCTCCCTAAGATATATTACCACATGTCCCTAGGGGGAATCAACATCAGCAAATTTCAGCAAGTGGACAAAATGGTGAGTGCCATACAGTTGTAAGCTTTGCCAAAAGACACCACGGTAGAATACTTCCAAGCTCCTGTCAGCGAAGAAGGTCTCGGAATTCCATCTATGCACTAGTTAGCGCCTCTTTACCGGCACAATCGCCTTCTTGATCTTGTGTCGGAACGAAAATTCAGCATTTAGATTAATTTTTAGCTCAGAAAAAAAGCAAAAACCTGAAATATTTTACATACACTTTTTTCTTGTAATTTGTGGTAGAATTTAACTATATTATTTTCAGACCTGAGTAAGCCTTTTTTAGGACATAAAAAACTAGATGAATTTGTTTAGATCCGAAAACGATCGTATCCTGTTCTGGATTCATAGCGGCACTTTTGTATAATTACAAGGTATCTAATATTTTTGGTGATGATAGTCCGGATCGAATTTTCAGTTTTCTCAATTCTAATGTTTCATTTGTACATATATGTGTTAAAGCATATGCATACAGTTTTGAAAGTATTTTTATTAATTTTATCTTATTTAGAAATTATCAACAAATTATCTAATTAGTTGTTAATCATTTATCATACATTAAAACCTTCTCTAAACGTTATCATATGTTTCTCATGAGTATTTACCATTTAAAAATAGTAATTGCTCAAAAAACTATGAGCAATCAATATCATCGTATCTGATAATTTACTAAAATAACGTACATACTACATTATTAACTTCAACTGTCAGATGATACTTTAATTTTTTTCTGGGAAGTTGTATATCGCGTGTTGTTTACTACACGACGTCATTTTGGACAACCCTTGAATTTGTTCAAGTCGTAAAAGTTATTCATGTCAGAATGATTAATACAAATTTACATTTTGAAAAAATTTAGTTGCCTTCCATAATCTAGTAATACATTGTTTTGCGAAGAGTAAAAACAAAAAATCGACATTTTTGTTTATTTCTGGAACGATAACCTAGTCCGAAAAAAGTGGTATGCCACAGTAATATCACCATATATTTTGGGCACCTAAATATAATTTTTGAAGGTCAGAATTAATCCATCACGTTTGTATTTTAATATATCTTACACGTTAAAGATATTTAAAATATATATGGGAAATATATGAGATTGGATTTATACAAAACATAAAGATTTTCTAATAAAGAGGCTGTATGTAAGGCACTATAGGACACGGCTTTAAACGAAATTTATTGATTAATATAATAAATAATTTACGTTAATTTTGATGCAACAGTTTCAGAATAGTAAAAAATATAAATATTTTGCGCCGCATATATTATATATAGCTTGCTTGCTCGTACTATATTTTGCGTATGTCCGAAACAAGCGTGACGTGTTAGTATAGGAGCGCAACGTGCGCATAATAAAATTAAAAGACTGCAATTAAAATTCAAACTATGTCTCACACGTAGGGCAATGGTATAGTACATGAAGCGGAGTCGCAGTGTCATAGTCGTAAAGCGTAACGCTCAGGGCTATTACTTCTTGGGGCAGTAGTAACGAACTTGTGTGGATACTGTCTACGTTAATATCATCTTTACGTGTGGGTTTACGGGTATGTATGCAAGTATGTGGATAAATGTGACAGTGTGCATACCAACTACACACAATTTTACTTGATTGCTAGTGAATTACATAAGCAAAATTATACTCTTCTTTCTTCTCTCTGACAACTTATTATTTTATGTAAGTTTAATAATCAAACATTTAAGCTAGCCTAAAGGTCTAGTTACTTCATTACCCTATCAGAAAATTCATCCTCTCTGGTGGTTATGCTTTTATCGTATAAAAAGATTACTCAGCTAATTATACATATAGAAAATAAGTATATAAAAATTGGTTAAGAACTTCTTAAATATTAAGCATTAATATATAATACTTCCGTATATACACTTTTAATACTTTTACGTACCTACGTTGATATAATTATAAGGAAGTGTAATTCAAAATAACAATAACTAACTAACACCGTATATGCATACATGAAATGTCACCGTTATGTATTTATTTATTGTTAATTGAGAACCTTACTAAAATTTAATATTATTGAAATAAGTTTGCGGAACTAAGGTGGAGAACGGGGGATGCGAGGTTCGCGTGTATATGGGAGCGAGTCAGACGTACATACAAGGCAAAATAATTATTAAAATAATTTCTAACCCCAAGTAGGCGGGAAATGCGAACTCTACGCGTATACGAGAGCGAGCCAGACGTGTGTACATGGCAAAATGATTATTTAAATAATTCTTAACCACATGTAGGCGGAATTTATTCCACGCGAATACGGAAGCATCCTCCGCCTACTCGGGGTTAAGAATTATTTGAATAATTATTTTACCATATATACACGTCTGACGCACTTCCGTATAAGCGTGGAACTCGCATCCCCCTCCTACTTGGTGTTAGGAATTATTTAAATAATTATTTTTCTATGTATACACGTCTGACGCGCTCTCGTTTTCGAGTGGAACTCGCATCCCCCGCCTACTTGGGAATAGGAATTATTTAAATAATTATTTTGCCATATATACACGTCTGATGCGCTCCCGTACACACGCGGAACTCGCATCCCCCTCCTAAATGGGGTTAAGAATTATTTAAATTATTATTTTGTCTTGTATGCATGACTGACGCCCTCCCGTATATGCGGGGAACACGCAACCCCCGCCTGCTTGGGGTGAAGAATTATTTAAATAATTATTTTGCCATGCATACAAATCCGACGCGCTCCCGTATACGCGTGGAACTCGCATCCCCCACCTACTTGGGGTTAAAAATTATTTAAATAATAATTTGCTATGTATACGCATCTAACGTACTCCCATATACACGCGGAACTTGCATCCTCCACCTACTTGGGGTTAGGAAATATTTAAATAATTATTTTGCCATGTATACACGTCTGACGTGCTTCCGTATAAGCGTGGAACTCGCATCCCCCGCCTACTCGGCGTTAGGAATTATTTAAATAATTATTTTGCCATGTATACACGCTTTCCCGTATAACCGTGGAACACGCATCCTCCGCCTACTTGGGGTTAAGAATTATTTAAATAATAGTTGGCTGTGTATATGTGTCTAACGCGCTCCAATATACACGCGGAACTCGCATCCTCCACCTACTTGGGGTTAGGAATTATTTAAATAATTATTTTGCCATGTATACACTATAACGAGCGCATAGAAGAGACCTGTATTATCGGCAGGACGACATTAGAAGGGATAGAAGCACACAGAGTGACAGTGCGTTGGT
>JAYJLV010080037.1:0-14432 GCA_036873485.1 Torymus texanus
ACACACACACACACACACACACACACACACACACACACACACACACACACACACACACACACACACACACACTATCATTGGAAAAGACGTAGCAGTAGCAGAAGAAAGTTCGTATTGGCCATGCTGCAACTTTCGATGCGCTGGAACCGTAACTCTCCGCTTCAGGAAATCGATAGCGCAAGTTGGAAAGTGCCACTGCTAGGTAGTTCAAGTTCGCGCGGTTTTCTTCCGGCGTTATTTTCCGCATCTTCGCGCGCGTTTTCAATAGGGTTTTGCTGGAAGTGAGATAATGCGGAAAGATAGGTTCGTAAGGCGGCGCGTGAATGAAGTGGAAAATAGGTATACAGGAGGTGGAGAGGAAGTGCTGTTTCCATCGATTTCTAGAATGTATTCATACGAAGTTTGTGGTATTCTATGGAAAGTTTACGTGTAAGGCGCGTTGTGCGACGGTGTACAGGATTAGCTGAGTTCTGACTTTACGTACATAACGAATGTTGTTCGAGCTAGGGTATATACATTTGTATATAATAGGGGAACGAAGTGAATGGAGAATATAGATATTTTGTTTTTTTTTCGAATGATGAGGTTGTCTTGTACTTGTTTTCAAATTAGGTGGGTTTATATTTAGGTATGTTTATTTAATATTAGTATAGATAAATACGGATAAATAGAGAGAAAGGCAAGTGGTAACTACGTGACTAGTTGTAATAAAAAGATCGGGCATTGTGATGCAAGACTAATAAATAAAGAATAATGACTGTCATTACATGAGGCGTAAAAACACGGAAGCAATATTCTTTGTTTTATGATCTGTATGTAAAAACAAAAATGTAGTATTTGTAGATTTCAATCAATCTATAAACAATAAAACAAAATGTCTAATCTAATCCTACAATTCTTACGTTAGTCTAAGTAGATCGCGAATTTGGCTGTTTTTCGTAGACTCAATGCTTTCCTTATACAACTATAATATTATCAAAATATTTCTCTACATAGCCTATTGCTTATTTATGTACAAAAGTACGTAAAAAACCAATAAATTCAATATCATCAAATCGGTTAAACGATTACTACCCAGTCTTTCGCGATTTTCTCACAACCATATAATAAAACACATTCGCATAAACCACTGCTTAATTCATAACCCTGCCCAAGAAACCGCACCTCTGCAACTAAAAAAAAAAATATCTTATACTTTTCTGCCATCCTCACCTCACTGCCACACAACGAAATAATAAATTATTCCGGTCTCCTGCGCGCTCGCGGAGAAGCCTCACTCGATTTCAGAAATCAATACCCCCGTGCACACTGGAAATAAGAACGCATTGATATATAGCCTCCTCCTCTTCGTTCTTTTCATTTTGTCGGTCTGTCTGTCAGTCTTCCCTCGGCCTATGCGACGTTCTGGCATCTTCTTCTTCTTCTTCTTCTTCTTTCGATCGAATTTCTCCCCCGCATGCGCGCGCGCTTTCAGCCGTGAAGAAGTCTTTGCCGTCTTTATACTCTCGGAAAGGCATGAGTAGGTAGTATGAGAAGGGTAAAGGAAGTATAGCGTGTGGCTGGAATTGGATTTGAATGGGGAAATTGGTGATTTGGCCAAGAGAGACTGCATGATACGCGATAATGTTTGGGAGTATAGGTTGAGAAATATTTGAGGAAATGTTGAAATAATGGGTGGCGTGGTTATTTACATCTGTTATATTGTAAAGGAATTTTGTATGATATTTTTCAATTTTATTTAAAAGGAATAAAGAAACAAATTTAATAATAATTTGTAATATTGTCAGTATTCTGTATCAGATTGTGAATTACAAAATGTACTTCCAAAAAGCATCCGTGAAAATGGAAAAGTTTAACTCAATCTACATATACACTGTAACTGGGTGGAGAATATAATATATAATTAAATGTTTATATACATGAAAGTAGGTCAACAACAGTAACTTTACAACTACGCAATTTTTTTTAAATTTCGATATAAAAGCTACGTGACAGAATTTAAATTTCAACGTTCACGAAGTTTAAAGTCACTCATCGACGTTCACGCGCAGCGCAGCAAAACAAAAAAAGGAACCGTTCTACTGCCCGGAAACTTTTCAAAACGACACTTTTTCGTATACAGAAACAATTTTCACGTCAAAAACCCATTCTCTCTCTTTCTGGTTACAACATAACTGACACATCCTATAATACATTTTCCTTTCGCCTTAAACTTCCGAAACAACAAACGCGTTGCACATGCGCTTTCTATATTCCATTTCGTTCGTTCGTGCTTCAGTCGAAAAATCAAAACGAAATTTTTTTTTCCTCCGGTATATACGCGAAAGACGAAAAATGAATACGCGCGTGATTAATCGCTTCGCTGTCTACGTTCTTTTGTCGTTGTGCCGCGCACATATCCGGCCTGAACGTTTTGTTGTTTGCAAGTGGGCGTTTCCGGCCGCGGATGCGATCGCTGTGATCACGCTGCTGATTGTTTCCGGATTTTGCAGTTTATACGCGAGCGTCCCGACAGGGTAATGGGCGGCAACGACGAAGGCTATTTAAAGGTACTTTATAATTTTAACTGGAATATTGTGGATGATGAAAAGAGGGAATTTGGCATTGATTTATGTCGTTTTTTGGGTATTTATTTAAGGGTATGGTTATTTATATAATGATGTTAGGGATTGTATGGTTGGGTGAAAAGGAAGTGATGATTTTTTGATTATACGGTGCATCCAGATGTATAGGACGAAAAAATTAGCTAAAGAAGGAATTGATGCAAAAATATGCTTACAAAATGTACTGGTAAAGATTTTACTAAGAAATTTTATCGTTAAAATTTTATTACGAAAATGAAAAATTTAATTAAAATAGAATATCCAATCAATTTTTAAATAAAATTGAAAATCTATCAAGTTAAACAGATTTAATCAAATAACATGTTCAATGTTCAGTTGTATTACATATATACTCACTAAGCTCACAAAGATTTTATATATCGTTATTTCAAAAAGTTTTGCGAAAAAAAGTTTAGTTTCCGAGTTATCACCTTTTTCAAATTTACGTTAACGAAAGACCACCTGCCTCAGCACTTTTTCAAAATAACCTGTTTACAGCGTGTTCACTCTCGTAATAGCGCTATTTACTTCGCACTTGACGGTTTCGAAACTATTACGTGGCGTTAAATTTTTTTTTTGCCACCCTTTAAAACTAAAATATTTCTCTCCCGTTACTTGGTTTAAAGCTTAGCAATATAAGAGACTTTTTTCCCCTTTCACCAACCAACTTAACTACATTTACCTAATAAGGTATAGCCAATATAACCTCATCTTACATGTAACATCGAGAATTTTCCATGTCACGCTCTTCATTAAATTACCCTTACATCCATCCTCAGCCACACCTCATCATCTCAACCTCTCGATTACCCTCTCCCCTTTGCTCCCTCATTACCGATTACACAAAAGCCGCAACGCCGTATATTTCCTTCACCCCCTAAAAGCATCTCCCTCAATTAATTAACCAAAACACTGTTCCCGAATTAATCAATGCCTCATGCGTTCGCTCACTGAAAAATCTCTTGATCAATTAAAATCGCGCGTTCGAATCCATCCTCGTATCTACATACATATGTACGTACGCATGTACATATATGTTCGGAATTAATTGACGGACGACGTCCGACGGGCTAATTATTCCGGCGCTGCATATTAAGCGGAGAATGGCCCGTCCGTGTCAGAGAGGTGAGCTCGGACATTCGCGTATGGATGGATCAATCGACGAATGTTCGAGTATATCCGTGTGTATATATATATGTGTGTGTCTGTGGAGTATGGAAACTTTGAAATTTCTAGTTATGCTCCTTGATGTGCGCGTGATTGGTTCGGTGATATTGAGGTATGGAGGTTTGTATACCAATACAAAGGAAGCATGTGTGATTGACGGAGTTTATTTATTGATGATAGTAGTGATGGGTTGGATTTTGATATGCACATGTCGATCAGATGATGATGATATTTTGTTTTTTTTTAAGTTTTACTCTCGTTAATAATCAGCCATTAGGTGACTGTAATTGTCAGAAATTCGGTAGTTTCAGCCTTTAATTATTCTTAATTAATTTGGCACGATTTATTAGCTGATTGGACTTTATCACGTGTAGCTCATAATAATTATTCATGATTAATAATTCATAAATCATTACGTAAGTAGAACGTATCAATTATTCATGTCAATTTTCATTTAAATGAATTTCAATCCAAAAACGTTCGTTAAATTTTCGATAAATTAAAATTTTTTTACATTTCATACAAGTTAATCGGTCAAAAGGCTCAATTCAAATGCAAACTTATAACGATGAGAAAATATTGGAATACACTTTCCACTGAAATATCTGATGTTGCTTTTCTATACTTACCTTAAATACATAAAAATCCAATCTAAAATCCGCTCAAAATAAATTAAAATCGCGTTCCTTGATTATTCTCATTTTCAGGATACGAATGATACGATCGCTTCTGCGAAATCTATACATCTTACCTCAGCTTTTTTTTACAAACCAAAACGGCACCCTACCTCTTCAAAACCTCGAGACCTCCGCGTATATATATATTTATGCACTCGAGAAGCCGAGAGAAACGACGGGCCGATAATTCAGCATTTTCGAGTATTCAATGAATTCCTTACCGCGCTCCCGTCCATAATCCACAACATAATTTAGACATTCATCATCGATTCCTCGAACTAGATATTAAATCCACGTTCCGCGTGCCTTCAGCAAAAGGCCCACCCCGCCTATTTTTGAGAAAAACAGTCGGGTATGCGCGCTTGGATTAATCGGTACCGAGGGAGAGAATTATACGACGATTGTTTCGCAACAACGAGCGAACCAACTATAAATAACCGGCGTGCGCGAGAGCTGGAGTTGCACTTTCATTGTGCGGTGGATTATTTTTTCACGAGCGTGCACTCGAGACTTTCTTCGTCTTTGCGAGGCTTCGTGGGAAAATGGTGGACGAGACGAGGAAAAATAACAAGAGAGGAGTGTGGTTCAGTTTTTAATTAATATAGCGCCCACGTTATCTTTTGTATATACGCCAGTAGAAGTGATTTATGAAGCTGTTGGAGAGAGAGACTTATCGTTGTTTACTGTCGCTATGTTGCCGTTATTTAATCGTTTTTTACCTTCGCTTTCTTCCCCGGGAAATAAAGTCTGCGGGATTGGATTGGTTTGTTTATAGCCTCGATGTGACGGCAAATGAGACAAGCAGTTTTTACGAGAAAATGAAATTGAAATTTTAATTTTTCAAGACGCGAACGTATGGGATTTTTCATGAATCGCACGAGGAAGCGATTGCTGATCTAGATTTGTATCCAACGAATTTATCATTGAAATTATCAAGTGATTCTATACAAAATCTATCATTTCCTTTAACTTTAACATCATTATTCGTTCCCAAGGATTCCCAGATAATCGCGTAATCCCGGCGTGTCAAAAATTATACCACCCAACTGTTAATTTCACGACACCTCGTGACTCACTACGACACGATTTCCCCGATAAACGTTACCTCTTCGAAGCAGCACTTATACCAAGCCTGCACCGTGATTACGCGAAATTCCTAGCGGAGGTATAGGATTAGACTCTCGAAAAACTGCGTTCGGAAGATCACAGGAGCGAAGAGCGCGCGGGAGTTCGGTTTCAATTAGGAGAGAGCGGGAATCGTGAGTGTTTGCGCTTGCGGATTGGGCGAGGAAGAAGTTTGTTGGTTGAAAAAGTCGATATTTTTGCGAAGTGATTTTTTATAGTAGGAAAGAGATTGAATGGTAATGGAGAATTTATCTAAAGAAATATTTGATGATCAATTGAATTATGCTTTTCTTTAATTACTCATATTCTATGCTAACATTAAAGTTATCACGTAATTAATAATAATTTTCGTACTTTTTAAATACTTTCTTAGTAATTTTTTAATACTTCTAACGATATTCAAAATAAAACTCATGACTAGCCAGTCCATCAGCACGCCAGAAATACCTCAAACAACAGCACCTCTCCTTTATTCGCACTTCGAACCGTATTTCTTACCTCTTCCTAGGAAAGCCGCCTAATCGGGTTAAAAAACTCACCAACTCTCAGCAAACTCTCTCCATCCTCTCCTTAAGAAAACACACACACAGAGTTCGCACTCGGCTCAAACGAAATCAACGCCTCGGCGAAACCAAATAAGCACTTTACGTCTCTCTCTCTCTCTCTCTCTCTCTCTCTCTCTCTCTCTCTCTCTCTCTCTCTCTCTCTCCCCCATTCCGCGTGCTAGCTTCTTCCCGTATTAGCCTCTCTCTGACTTGTTTGCCGAGTTCTCGCGTTTAAGGCAGAGAGAGAGAGAGACTCGCGGAATTAATTTCGTGCGCGGGTGCGCGTGCAGGCGTCAAAGTTTCGAGGGGAGAGAGAGAGAGATAGAGAAAGCGAGAGAGGAAATCAGCTGGCACATAATAGCACGCGCGCGCGCGAGATTGTCGCGCAGCGGCTTCTGGGGACTAGGAAACAGCGGTGGTGTGATATTAGTTGATGTTGGGTTGCTAGAGCAAGGCACAGAGGTATGTGGAGTGTGGTTGGATGCTGCGGAGGGAGGGTAGGATGCGAATAATTGGTTTTATTGTTGGGTGTCGTGGGTTATTGTCGAATCTAGGATAGCAAGGGGGAGATATTCTCCGCAGGAAACAAGTAATAACTTGAGCTATCCTTGGCGCTTTATATTCAATTTCGTTGTTCCCTCTTTCATTTTTGTATTTCGACTCTATATATGTGTACCTATGTAAAGTATCGATTATATACGTTTACATTTTTGCATTGAACAAATGAAAATATGTTAGAAAACGGAGTTTTTGTTTTTATAGACTTTCAAACTTTTAGGGAAGCTTCCATTTCACATAAACCATTATGATTATTCCTACGCATAACATTTACTATTGAATCTATTCAAGGCTTCGATTTCTGGCAATCAAGGCAATGACAGATTTCTCAGGAATATTCGTTTAATGTACAATGTAATTATCGAACGAAACTTGCAGAGAGTCCATTAACATAACATATTCCATGCTACACTCGCTATCCCACCTACCACACTGAAAATTCAATATATACCGTAACCTAATTCTATTTACTCGAGCTTCATCAGAACAATACTCCCCCTCCGCTCCCAACCCTATATAAATTACATTATGTACACAATGTACATAACACTTTCCGACAATGTAACCCACATTATGCTAACACACTGCTTCTTATTTTCTGTTTCAGGTAAGTTTCGCCATACGGTTTCACTTTCCAATACCCTTACGGTGAGCTTCTTCTCAACCAGTCTACCTTAGCCAGACAGCAGGATCAGAGGTTACATCGAATGAACTTATCGAAAGTAACGCCAAATCGATCGCGTTCATCCTTTGATTTCCATTCCCGCGAGACAGAGGGAACAATTTGACCTGACTTCAAAAGCAGACGCGCGTTAAGTTTAGTTGGTATTGGGTTTTCAGCACACACGTGTGTATGTATTGCTAACGGAGTCCTCTCGAAAGAGGACCCTTTCTTTGAAGATATAGGGAAACAGCTGTTGTTGTACGGTTCCCAGAGGAGATTGGACTAATATCGGATAAGGGTGGGCGACGTTTATATATATACTCGTTCGTGGAAATGGTGGTCCATTATCTACTGACGCAACGGATGTTCTTGAATTTTGATGTCTTTTTATTGAATAAGTTGAATCTTGTATTCTCTTACAAAATTTGGTAGTATGGCGGAGTAAACGGTTACGTATTCATTAAAACTTGCTTATTTGGTCTAGTTCAATTCTCAATGAAAGTTACAACACCTCTATAATACATTCGTGAAAAATTCTAGAAAATACTTTAAAATGATGAATGCCCACTTCTACCACCAAGTATAATATGATACAATTTCAAACCATCGACTACAATACTAATGCCAATCATCTTCACCAAACCGCGATTCTCATTTCCGCCACTGAAGTGCGAATTTTGACCTCATCTTGCATCATAAATCTGTTTCTTTTTCTCCCCATCAAGTCAAATCCACCTTCCCATCCATCCTTCTCCTCCTCGAAAACTACATCTTAATAAAACCAACAACCTTACCTCCATCGAATGATAAATCTCCACTTCTGACTTGAGCAGACAGACAACCGAACAGACAGACGTATACCCATCCACCTTCGACCTTTTTACCAGCGCTAAAAAGTCTCTTATTCTCTCTCTCTCTCACATTCTGTTTCTATTTCTCGCCTCTCGAGAGCGTTCCAACAAAATCGATTCCCCACTGGCAGAAGGGGGATGAATATGTATGCCAAGACACTCCGGAAATCACAGCGCATCGACGTGTTCCTCCTCTTCTACCACCCCCGCTTGCCATGCGCTTTGTACTCTCTACCTCGCGCCCGCGCGTGAACTTGTTACGCTTCCGATTGCTGGCGTGTCTCTCTCTCTCTCTCTCGTGAGCGGGCGAAATAATTGATGGGATCGCGCAGTGGAAGGCTTGCATCTGTTTCGCGCGAGCTGCCGTGTTGGAAACAAAAGCTCCAATGCTATAGAGAGTGTTTGCTCGAATGTATAAGTGCGGCTGGCGGGGCGATAAATCTGCTCTCTCTCTCACTCTGGAAGTGCGAGGGAACAGCATAGCGCTGATGTGGGTAGTTGGCTGTTTGCGGACTTGCGTGCGAACTGCTACTGCTGGTGGTGGTGGTGGTTGTTGTTGTGGATGGACGTGAAAGTTGTCGGGGTAGGCGAGGCGAAGAGAATGGGGATTTATGTTGATGGCGCTGTATATCTATGCTTATCTTGATAATGGAAGTGAGGTTTTTTTTTATAAAAGGAGTGCGCGCGCGCGTCGGGGATTGTTAGTATCAATTTTGGGGAAGTATATCAGAAGAGAGGTTTTTATTTCGATAGCTCTTTATCAAGATTGAAGCGGTTTAATGGGATTCGGAGATATTGGTTATCTGAACGAGGCGCGGCGTCGCTATTTCAAGATATATCGACAATTGGTTTGATCTTGATAAGAGAACTGTACAAGTAGGTTTCGCGTGTTTCCCGTAATACCGTTTGATGAATCAATTCAAACAATTGAATTTAGATTGTGATGTTATAAATGGAAATATGCGGATTCGGTCTATTATCGGCTATTATCTAGACTTTGTTTAGATAATGGTATAGACTGATATTCAAAGCTTTCAAAGGGTTAGATAATAAAACTATATGTTATTAAAGCCCCTAAGATAGTAAAATGTTTTAATTGCTTTAATCTTTTGCTCTTGTAATTAATAATATTTAAATAACGTTTCCATATAAAAATTACACGAGCAGAAACCGTAGTTTTAATTATTGATACAAACTAACTTTTGGTATATCCGTTACGTGCATAACAATCCTACCAACAAAACTCAACATTTTCACCCCTATACAAATTATCCAAACCTCCTCTTGACTCGTACCATCACTGATTCTGCTCTATCTCACACATTGAAAATAACGAAGCAACATCTTGAGCGCATTACCATCGAAACTCTGGTACTTTATCAGTCGTAAAGCACGATCGTTTAATCGTTGAGCGCGCGACCTTGAAACCACGCGCCATCTCCTTATAAACTCACTCTACCTTTTCTCTCACATATACATACATACATACACAGTGCAGAAGAGCAAATTACCCGAGGGGGTGGCGTCGTTACAATTTGAATAAATTACATCGTCAAGCAGAGATAATGCCTTTTTATTAGGATAATGAATACATTAATCCAGCCCCCCTCACGGCCGGTGAGATTAACGGCATCACCTTATCACTGAAAAAAATCTGTACCCACCTGCGTGTAATAAAGCAAGTAAAAAAAAGCACGAGAAACTGTGGTTCATAAAAAATACAATCATGCAGTAGCAGCAGACCACGCGAGAGTATAATTTTCGAAAGCTCCAAAGAGAAAAGATCGTGGAATTTGCAAGTTCGATCTGTCTGTCTCTCTCCCTCTCTCTTTCTCTCATATAAACGTCGTCGAAGGAGCACGCTGCTCGCTTTTTCCTCCTCTCGCGCCCCGGGTATTTGACTTGCAAATTTATTTCCCTTCTGGAGCGAACTCGCTCTCTCTCTCTCTTTCGCTTACGCGCGCTCGTTAAAACCCCTCAGGCGCGCACGCGCGTGTATATATACGCGCGAGCCGAGAGCTACACAACCCCCGCGCGCGCGCGCGATGCAATTTTAAACACGTGTCGCTCTCGGTTGTTGTTCTGGTCCTTTTTCCAAAGGCAAGTGAGGGTGAGAGGGTGGTGGGATATAATGGCTCGCGCGGCGAGAGAATGCGAAGATGCTCGGCCCGGCTGTCGTTTTCCTCGTTCAACGCGGAGGACAAGGGGTGTGGAAGAGGAGGATGAGGAGAAAGAGGATGTATTATTGAGTCGAGGGTGTGGAAGTTTAATGAATGGACACGGGAGGAGTGCTATGATTTTAAGAATGGTATGTGGGTCGAGGAAGTGAATCGTTATTGCTTTTAAAGAATTTAAAAGGTGCTGCTGCTGCTGGTGGTGTGGTTGGATATGTTGTTTTACAGATTGAGTTCAATTTTTTTTTTCTTTTCCGAGAGATGTAAAGTAAATTTTTTTAATAAAATGTAGGGCAATGTATTATGCTTTAATGTACAAAAACGTAGAAGTGATATGACTTTTAGTAGAAATTTAAAAAATTTATGTTAAAATTCAGTGCAACTATTAAATCAAAGCGATAGTTAAAATGTGGTGATGTAAATTTTAAAAATATTTTTAATCAATGTTTCAGAGGTACATATCTTGCAGAATTTATTGAAATGTTTATTGCTTAAATTATGAAAATATGAAAAAGTATATTAATAAAATAGTAGGATATAATTTTGTATCTCAAAATTAGGTAAAAGACGCGTACAAAGTGACAAAAATAATAATAATAATACTTTATGTAAAATATATTCATACTTTACTTGAAACTTAAACAACTTATTTACAATTTAAAATAAAAATTAACAACGTAAATCCGACGTGAGCTTCTTAGTGTGTTTTTATCGCGCTCAATGGACTTTCCATTTTTAATAAAATCACTGTAACATCATTTTTGGAATTCAAAGTAGAATAATCCTCAGTGCCGTGGAGAAAAAAAAATGTCTTTTATACGAGCGCGCTCTAGAGTACTGTTCCGCTTAGCTACTTGTTGTTACCTATTTGCAGGCAAATTCGCCCCCGTAAAAAATTCCACCACATTTGGGCAATTTTTATACGACACGTATATAAAGCCGTGTACTTTGAAAGCGCGGAAAGTGCCCATTTTATGTTCTCCCTCCTCCTCCTCCTTCTCCTCCTGTACGTATAAAACAGTTTAAATATAACGAAAATTTTATGATGTTTGCCGTAGCGGTGGTGAATAAGCGAACACCGTACGGTTTACGCGGTCCGTGGCATTTACGTTTCGTCGAAAATTAAAAGTTATTGTACTTGAGAGAGGAATTTATGAGGGTACGTCTCTCTGTGGTATAAGATAAGAACTTTCGTTAATACTTAATTGTTGTATGGTACGTCTAAATTAGGAGCGTTATTTTTTTTCTAAGCCTTATTCGTCTTAGAAATAAGCTTTATTCCCATGAAATTGGGTGTAATAAGATCAATTAACCAAACAAATCTCATTGTACTTAAAATACCTCATTCTCCTTAATAATAGCTGTGTACTTTTAGCATCTCATCAATCACATAAGTCGCTACATCAATATAGTCAACCTCAATCTCGACATTCCCCTCAACTCAACCGGATTCTTTCCTAAATCACACGTCCGTTCCTTCTGTTACCATTAGTCACAATTTCGTTGAACATCGACTTAATTTCCAACTACTATGCCTCGCGGCAACACATGTTGTATATTTGGATCGAAATTCCCCTACTATATATATATTTGCCATGCCGTGCCAATTAAGCCACGCGTCCTCGCAACCCAATATATATCATCCCCTGGCACTGATGCTCTTCATCCGTCGAAAGAAAATCCCATCAACCGCGAGAAAACCCCCGGATATTGCCACTGAGCAAACATTCTCACATTCCATCCCCTGTATATATACATCCTATCTTTCCCTCCTAGCGAAGAAGCAATATATATATATATCCCCTTGGTCGTTCTTTTCGCGCGGCTATAACCCAAGCGAAATCAAGTCGACTACTGCCAACCACGGGAATTCACAAACGCTAGCTTCTCTACCTACCTACCTCTCACCGACCACAGGAATACATATTTGAATTGGCACATGCACCGCGCTCAAATGGTCGGACAAAGACAAATAACTTGGCCGCTGCTATACTGCTACTGCTGCTCTTGCGAGGGGACAAACAGTCGTGTTTGCGGCCACGCGGCACTTTGAATGGGCAACGTGTATGTACGTATGTGTGTGTAGTCTCTCTCCTTCTCTCTCTCTCTCTCTTTCTGCCCCCATCTCTCTCTCTCTCTCTTTCTCCCCCCCTCTCTCTCTCTCTCTCTTTCTCCCCCCCTCTCTCTTTCCCACACACACAGTTTGAGTTGACCCTTGCGGAGAGGGTTGTACTGGTCTTATCGGGAAGGGGAAAATGAGAAACGTATAACGCGTGTACTGTGCTTGTTGCGCACAGGCGCGCTTGATGTTGTTGGCCCGTGTCTTTGAGATGCTAGCCGGATTGTGTGTGCTCTCGTGGGAATTGTAGATCTCCGCTGGTGTTTGAGGCCAGATGTGTGGGTGTGCACTTGTTTGAATGGCAAAGATTGTAGGTGTTAAGGATGAATGCTTAGGGCCGTATTTAGAGATGTTGGTATCAGAATTCAGTGTATTAAATTTGCGTTAATTTTTATGGATTTAATGAGGCATTTGCTTCATCAGTTTAACATTGTTAGATTTATTTGGAAAAAATGTCCATATGGGATTCTTAAATAAAGTAAAAATATTAAATTTAGAATAAAGTAATAAGCATCTTCAAGACATGTAGTATAGAGTTTAAGACTTGTAGTTAAAAAAAGAAGTTGTTAACAATTTTAGTTTAGTTTTAAAAGCAGACAAAGAATGTTTTTTCCTGATACTGAGATAAAGATAGTCCCAAGAGCACTTTATCGAGTATATCCTCTTCTCTCTCTGCATTCTATGTACATCAAGCATAAATTACACCTTTTTAGTTTGAACTTCGACTAAAAATAAACTTAAAAATTTCAAAAAGTTTGGAACTATAGAAAAGCTGACTACAACGTAAATCTCTTGAGTATATCTTTCTTTTTGCTACTACTTTTCTGACTTTTTTAAAAGTTCACTTATTTTCATGACCCAATCTTCCTATTTCACTAGCCGAAAATTTTTTGCACAAAAACAAACAAACAATACAAAAAATACTCTCCAATTAATGTTACGCAATCTGATCAAAGAGAGCACACGACGCCTTGGAAAACAGGTGCAACGGCGTCGTCGTCCAGGGTCGACAAAGGTCAAGCGTCCCTTTGTTGTTTCACGCTTGGCTGAATCCACATACACACATCGTATACAGACGAGTATAGGAACAATGCGAAATACCGGAATGAGAGGGAACTGCGGGAACTTTTTGGACTGGTTGCGCAACGGGTGTGTCTCGACGGAGTTTTTGCTGTGGAGATTCCCTTGTGTGTATATACGGTATAGAGGTGCTTTTGAGTGATACAAAGGTTCTGGTTTTGGAAGTAAACAGGATGTAGCGAAGTTTGATGTACGAGGAAATGATTCACGTGTTGCTAAAGTGTTAATCGTCGTTAGTTTCTTTGAGAAGACGGAATGATTAATTGTGAGCAATGCGACTTTGTTTTTTCCAGCATATTCTTCCTTTTTTAATTTTGTGAAGACTGACATGGGAACAGCGAAACTTAATCACACTGCAAGGATAATAGAACGATGATCTTTACGAAAGAAAGAAAAAAACAATCCATAAAAGAGATAAAAGCTATTCGAGTGTAATACACTGATGAAAGGATCGTATGATTTCAATCTCGTTCTATTTATTACTGGTCTCTTCTTTCTATAAAGTCATTCAATTTTTCTATAGCAATATATAATATACACATTTGCAACGCTTATAAAACTACGGATCCAATGTAATCATGTAAATTCAAAACGTTGCAAACCATCCAGAAAAACACAAGCTGACCCACATCCACCCTATACAGTAGCTCTCTATTATTCCCATCAATAATATTTCATTTCGTCGCAAACCTCATCGCTGCTCATGCGGGCGGCCAAAGGCGCGCGCGACATCCGAGCCAAATTGAAAATCTGCATACCTGCCTTCTTCTTCTGCCGACCCACTGACTCGCAATCTCGTCTCTCTCTCTCTCTCTCTCTCTCTCTCTCTCTCTCTCTCTCTCTCTCTCTCTCTCTCTCTCTCTCTCTCT
>JAYJLV010080058.1:0-14430 GCA_036873485.1 Torymus texanus
TTTGTGTGTGTGTTTTCTCTCTCTCTCTCTCTCTCTCTCTCTCTCTCTCTCTCTCTCTCTCTCTCTCTCTCTCTCTCAGAGTGACGTGACAGCTATTCTGTCAAATATTCTGGCCTGTTCCCAAACCCTCTTCGACAATACGCCGGAATTTCTTATTGTCGAAATAAATACATCGTTCTCAAAGCTGCTCTTTCCTGTTGTATATCGCCGGCCCCACGCTGCTTATCCTCACCAATTCTTCGATTGCCTCTCCTCTTTTCTTTCGCACTACAACTCCGTCTTCATCACTGCTGATTTCAATATGAATATGGCCGTTCCCCTCTCACCTCCCGCTATCTGCCTTCAAAAGCTTCTTGACTTCCAATCTCTTTACCTCATTCCATCTGATCCTACGCACCATATGCTCCACTGCAATTCGCACACCTGGCTTGACCTCCTCATAGTCAAGTGCGACAGCATGGTTGCTTCTTACTGCAAATGTCCAGCTCCATTCAAAACCCGTTCCGTCATCCAAATCCATTCTCACGCGCAGCCTTAGCAAGATCTGTCCTGACGTGCTTCAGCGCTGTCTCTCGGACCACCTCTCGCGTATTCACCAACATTCACCCTTACCGCCTCTCACTTACATTGCTACCACTCCTTCCTCTGAGCTTGTCCGTGGGCCATGTCCCGCCGATGTCGACAGCATTGAGCGCAGCTTCACCGCCTCCGCCGCCGCTGAATTCGATGATGCTGCACCGCTCCGGAGAGTCAATTTAACAACATGCCGAAAGCCTTGAATTCCTAGCGAAATAGTCGCCTTAATGCGAACACGCGATCGCGCTTACCGCCTATCGCGCCCCACGGGTACAGCAGCGGCTCTTGCCAGCTACCGCCGTCTGCGCGCTGACGCATCCAACGTCCTCGACTCAGCGAAAAATGAGCACATCGCTGCGCGCCTTGCAAATACTCCAAGTGGCGTGAGCTTCGAAACCTCCGCATCACCTCGCCTTCTCTTCCGTCACCATTCTTGACTTTTGATGATGCCACACTAAATGCGCACTTCGCAGCCACGGTAAACCGACACCCGCCTGGCACTGAGCAGGACTTCGAGGCAGTGCTGGCTTACTCGCCTTGTCCGCAGCCGCCATGGTGCGTCCACCTCAGGCAGGTCTCAATTCGCGACGTCATTGATGCCTTCCAATGTTCACCTCTGCAACGCTTCGCTGCCAAGTGCCACTTTCCCGACGGCTTGGAAAAGGGCGCTCATCCGCCCTCTCTCAAAAACGAAGCAGCTGGTCCAGCCGTTCGATACCCGCCCTATCGCACAATTTCCGGAATGCTCTAAGCTACGTGAGCGCCTAGTGCGCAGCCAGCTCCAAGGCTTCCTCGAGGTCAATGGAATCTTACATCCTCGGCAAGCTGGCTTCAGGCGCGGACACAGCACGCAGACGGGGCCCTCCTTGGAGTGTTCGATGATGCACGCCAGGCAATCAACAACGGAAAAGTCACCATCTTAATCCTCTTTGACTTCTCGAAGGCGTTCGACTCGATACCACACGCACGGTTGCTTGCCAAGCTCAGAGCAATGAACATCTCCGACCACGCGCTCAGTTCTCGGTTCTTCTCTTATCTTGTCGATCGCATCCAAGCTGTCATTGATGCAGATGGTACTATCTCAGACTGGCTTAACACCGCCTCTGGCGTATCTCAAGACAGTGTCCTTGGTCCCCTGCTTTTTGCCGTCTATATCAATGACCTACCAGCTGCTCTAAAACTCGATAAGGTCATGATCTTTGCTGACGATACGCAGATCTACCAACATTTCTGCATAAAAGACCTTCTTCAAGGAATCTCGATCATGACCAGCGAGGCTCAAGCCATTGCAGACTGGGCAAACGCAAATGGATTGCTATTAAACCACGCAAAGACTAAGGTGATGATAATGGGAAGTGAGCTTTACGTCACTGCCCTCGACCTTCATCACCTACCAAATGTCACAATTGACGGTCATGCTCTCCAATACTCGACGGAAGCTAAGAGCCTCGGGGTTACCTGCACGCACACCCTGAGCTGGTAGGCACACGTGAGAAACGTATCCAGGCAGGTGTTTTCGCCCTCTTCCAACTTCGCTTCTATCGTCATGCCTTGACGAGACAGCTGCACAAACATCTGGTCTTACCCAATTTGATTACGCCTGCGCCGTCTACCATCACAAGGACAAATCGCGAACGAAGAAACTAGACACGGCTCGGAACGCGTGTGTTCGTTTTATCGCAGGAAACTTGTCACGGCGCTCTCATGTCACCCCAACTAGGCTCGATTTAGGATGGCTATCCCCACGACGGAGGCGCGAATACTTCATCGGTCTTCAGGCCTTCTCTGTCATCGCAAACGGGAGGCCAAGCTACTTCTTTGGCCGCTTCATGTGCCGCCAGCGAGTATATGTTGTTATCCGTCGCTCTGAACACAATCCACCATAGGCTTTTTCCCCACCATCGCGACGCACCGAGGCTTTTAAGCACTCCTTTGCTCTGGAGGCGATGGTCCTCCTAAACTCGTTGAGCATCACTGATTTCACCGAGCGGAATTCGGCGGTCTTCAAGAGACACTTACGTGAGGAGCTTTTCCGCCGTGATCTCACGGACTGGGAGGCAAGAGTGCGTGATGAGCGCCTCCCGCTGGCCCTCTAACAGAGCGTCCCGCCACGCGTACTAAGAGCTCGCCTCTGAGGCGTCCGAACTCAAATTTAAATTTTTATACCATTCCGTATCATGTTATGGCGTGTCGCTCCCACCGAAACCCGGAGCATGAAATGCACTACTCAACGGCCATTTGCGAGTCAACCCTGCGCCGTCTCTACTGTATTCGTATTTATATTCTGTACCTGTTAACTCATCATGTGTTCTAGTCGCTACTAGTCAGTATGCTATTGTTAAGTTGTATATATTGTATATTTTATTGTTACGCCCGCTTATTTTTATATCTTACATTCATATTTTATAAAACCTATTCTTTGTAATACTTTAAGTGTCAGACGGGTTTCCACCCCACGTCATCAATAAATCTCTTAAATCTAAAGAAAAAATCTCTCTCTCTCTATACTCTGTTCACTTACACACTCTTTACACCTTACTCTACTCCCGCACGTCTACTCGCCTCATTGTCTCACACGAGAATGATCGCTATGGATGTCTTAACATGCTTCCGCCGTATTAAGGTTCCTCGCGTCATTTTCAGGCTTCTTCCATCTTCCTCGCCATTCTCCCTGGCTCCTCATAGATTATCGAACACGACCATAAGCGCATGCATATGTATGTATTCGCCTCGGCCAACTATAACGGGATTACATGCCTGCCTCGCGCGCTACTTACGAATCATACGTAGATATGGTTGGCAGTATCGGAGCCTCCGCTCAGTGACTCTCACGCGTCCCGTCTCCGTAGCTATAGCTAGCAGCCTACGGCGCTGGCATGTTCTCGTCCGCTTCATCTCTCTCTCTTTCTCCCTTACGCCACTATATTCTTTCTCTCTCTCCCTACCTCTACTCCCGCTGTTGAGTTTCTTTTTCTAATAGAAATTTGACTTCTCGGAGTAAATCTTTATAGGAGAAGAGACCCCAGACGGTACTCAAGTTTCTCTGCTCGAAGACTGGAGGCGCTGTGCTAATGTTTTTTGTGCCGAGAACCTTTTTCCTTGAACTTCAGCCGTAACCTCACTTTCTGTACTTGTGAGCATAAAGCACTGTTCTGCCACCCTCACCTCACGCTCCGCTTTGCGGCCCTGCCTCTCTGCTGGTAGTTTGCATCCGACTCTCTGGATCCAACTTGTATCACCACTGCAGCTGCATATTACTACACTACCTTGCTGCACTGTATGCTGCATCGGCCACTACCTAGCCTTCTTCTGCTTGCTGCATTGGCCCGTCGTCCGTACTGCGTCTGCTGTGAGTAACAGGCTTACTGCGTGTCGTCGTCTGCTGTTTCGCCCACGTCACACAACAGCTGCTTTTTTCAGTTAAGAGGTTTTTTTGCGTGAGACAGCAATTTCCATTGCTTCCAGCAGGCGCAGCCCATTCTGCGCAGCTTGAATGTGAGCGAGGCGCCGCTACAGCTTCTTTCGCTGACAAGCCTACACTAAGGCCCCGACCAGCAACCTACCTTACCGGCAGCTGTTACCTTACCGTATGCGCATGATTGATTACTGTCTGACACGGCGGTAATTTTTAAAATATATCTAGAATTTCTACGTATAGCTTATAAGATATTAACTTTAACATTTATTATTTTCGACTCAATCTATGCCAATCTGTCAATCTCGTGAGATTTTTCTGCAAGCGTATGCTCAATTATCTCAGACACGGCGGTAATTTTAATTTTAATTGTAATTTTAATTTTAATTTTTAACTTTATCTTTAAATTTTCATTGTAACTTTTAACTTTACTCTGTTATTTTTCTTTTACCTAAACTCTGACACTGCGAAGCACTATTATTCAAACAATCTTGTAAATGGGTGTAAAGGGCCTCTACTTTGCCTACTTGTTTGGCCTTTTTAGCACTTTCAGTGGAATAGATCAAGAGTATTTTAGTCTTTAGTGCACTCCTACGTAGTATAACACATTCTTGAAACACCTTGCCTCATTTCTCAAGTTTTACTACTCTGTCTTGGCCCTTGACGCCCATATCTTTTACGAATTTCTCGGCATACTTGTATTTTTATTCATTTGATTTGCGTTTTCTTTCATCACTCGCTAGCGCTTCCTTCATTAACCATTTCATTCGATTTTCACTCTCACACATTTCTTGCATTCTACAGCTGTTTCGATGGACAGCTTATGTCGAAGCTGTAACAAAGCCATCAAAACCACGATTGCTACATATGACAATTGCTACAAGAATTACCACCCTTCCTGCACTACTTTTAAGCAAGTTCGTAACAAGTCTGACAAACTCATTAGTACATGTCGCAGTTGCATCACTGTAGCAAATAGTAATAGGCCAAAAACTCTTTCTTTGAATGAAAGCAATGCTGACAACCTTGATGCCTCTACCAAAACTACATCTGCATCTGATTCTACAAAAACTGCACCAGTATCAGTATCTGCGTTCTCCTCTACCACGCCCTCCAGTGACGAACTGCTAAATAAACTTCTAGGAAAAATGAACAAGCTGGACAAGCTGGATGGAATCGAAACACAAATTTCTAATTTCCAAACATCATTACAACATATCAACGACAAAATAGCAGGTTTCTCGTGTAAATTACAAGTTTTAGAATCCATTCCTGCACTAATACAACGAGTTGATACTGCAGTAGAGGACATAGACAAGCTCAAGAATGAGTCTTCCTCTATCGCTGCTGAAGGTGCCTCTGACACTAGCGATAGGCTTCGCCATGTCGAGGAAGTAAACGTCTTTCTATCCTCTCCACTCTCAGAATTAGCTGATACCTAACAACACCTTCTGATGTCGTTCTGGGTGATTTCAAACACAGGGTCGGTGTGAATCTTCGTGATCTGGCACATGTTATACTCAAAACCATTCACCCAGACCTTGAGTACAGAGACATTATCTCTGCCCATCTCTTGCGTCGGAAAGACCTATCAATGCCTTCTACCAGCTCGACTTCATCGACAGACACTAGTACAGCAGCTCAGACATATGTACCAACATCATCATCTTTCAATTCACAACAGCTAATAGTAAGTCTCTCCTCGCCAGCCCTAGTTCATGCCATCATCCATAGCAAAATAAGTTCGAAGAAAGTGCATACATCTGCCATCGATAAAGCTCTGCTACAGACGCTTGGTGATCAGGCTCCACTTGCTCCGGGACTCATCAATGTTAATGAGTTTCTCCCAACTGAAGTCTATAAACTACATAAACTGGTGCGATCCAAAGCCAAAGAGAAAGAAAATGCATTCTCTACTTTTGTACGTGAAAAAAAAAATATATGCTAGACCGAAGTCGAGTGACAAGCCTACACTCATCACTTCTGAGGCAGATCTCAGCAATTTTGTAGAGAGTCTAGAGAAATAGCGCAACATGTACACTCATCTTCATTGCATCCTCACCATCATCGAACAGCATCATCACTCTCATCTACAGTAATTTCTTCCTCTACTCACGATCCTAACATAACGCCAGTAAATCATTCTCCATCGCTTACTCATAGAACATCCTCTCCTCTCTCGTTTCCTAATCGTCAACTTGTCACCACAAAGTGCAATGGGAGTGGACTAAGAGAGACTCTCTTAGGTCACATCGGGACAATTACACTTTTTCTTGCCTCTCACCACTTCTACCATCTAATAGCAGTGACGAAAACTAAACTCTCTACTGAGAAGGAGGCCATCTCTTATCCTTGGGAGACTATGTTTTGTTTCGTAAAGACCGTAACAGACATGGTGGTGGTGTAGCACTCTACATACACAACTCCCTCTCATCTAAATGTATCTGCACATCAACAGAACTATGGACATGCCAACCTGGCATGCCGAAGTACATTTTCTGCGAGGTCAAAGCCAAAGGTATGCCTCCACTCTTTGCAGCGGTTATAGGCCACCTCATGCCCCTTTCGTGGAAAACAGCAATTTCTTGGAAGATTTCACTGTCAACATTCTTAAACTCCGCTTTGAGAATTCTCTCACACTCGTTCCACACGGGGCTACATACCATAGGAATGCAGGCACCTGGCTAGACCTCTGTATAATCGACAACATGATACTTTACTTGACTACTGGAAGTCAGAGACACCGTTTATAGACAATCATAGCATTATAACGGCCACCATTGATATCTCGGTTCCAAAATTTATCGCTCAGCCTTTCTCTTACTTAGATTTCAAGTCTGTTGATAAAGACGCTCTTAATACCTTCCTCCGTAGCTGTGATTGGACAGTTTGTTCAGACTCCCCTGAGTCTAGATTATCTGTACTTTATGATAACATCTCCTCTGCCATTGATCTATTGGTCACTCTCAAAACTGTTAAGCCCAACAGACACAATCACCCTTGGTTCACCTCTTTTCACAGAAACCTTATCATTGAAAGGGACAGACTCTACAGACGATACCGGCGTACAAGACAACCGTATGACCTACTACTCTATCGTCAAGCTCAAGATCATGCTCACAAAGTTAGCCAATCGTCCCGTCTTGAGTACACAAGATTATCATCCATTACAGATCCGGCATCTCTCTGGAAAGAATTGAGGCATCTGGGAGTCGTTCCTCCGCAAGTAGAGTGCCCTCTTGATTTCTCAACTGAATGAGTACTTTTGCTCGGTATCGTTCGATCCACTTGCTCCATCCATGTATGAGTACCTAACTGAACTGCAGCCCAAAGATCTTTCTGAAGTTTTCTTTCTGAAAGAAATTGATACTCTGGATGTTACTGCAGCAGTTAATCACTTCAATACAGAATCCAGGGGAACAGACGGCTATCCTCAATGCTTAATTCGGACAGCACTTCCTTCAATAGCATCTCACCTCCGTCATATCTTCAATGCATCTATTCAATACTCTCTCTTTCCCTCTGAATGCAAGAGGTCTCTGGTACTGGCATTAAATAAGGTTAAAACACCAGGTAGCCCCAGCGAATTCCGACCTATATCACTACTAATTTTTCTCTCGAAGGCTCTCGAAGGCCCTCGAATACATAGTGCATCAACAGATCAACGCTCACATTGAAACCTACAATATACTTGACTGCATGCAGACGGGCTTCAACAAATACAATAGCATACAAACAGCCCTAATTAAACTAACTGATGATATCCGAGTAGGTATCAACCGTAAGCATGTCACTCTGCTGCTCCTCTTCGATTTTAGTAGGGCCTTCGACTCGGTCTGTCACGTTTGTCTTCTTCGCAAGCTGGAGAACTATAGCTTCTCTAAGCCTGCGCTGCAATGGCTGGCATCTTATCTGTCAGGTCGTCAGAAAACTGTAAAAGGAAAGAACGGATCCACCTCATCTTTCAGGCCCCTCAATACGGAAGTGCCTCAAGGCTCTGTCTTGGGACCACTACTCTTCACTCTGTACGTCAATGACATCAGCTGCTGCCTTGATTCTGGAATTTCTCGCGTACTTTATGCTGACGACCTCCAGATATATGCTCAGTGCCATCTGAATGACCTTCCATCACTTATTGAAAAGATAAGCAACAATGCCAGTCGCATAGCTACTTGGGCCACAGCAAATCAGCTGAAACTGAATGTAGGCAAAACAAAAGCCATCGTGTGCGGAAACCCCTACTACATCAATCAACTTCCATCTGTAGCAACCGACATAGCAATTGACAGCGCCAGAGTTCAATTTTCTACATCTGTCCGCAATCTGGGGTTGCTGCTTGACGATAGACATTGTTGGAAAGAACATGTAAATGAGGTATGCAAGCGGGCTAATACACATGTATCGACTGTACCGTCTGAGAGATAACACCACCCTAGAACTGAGGAAACATTTAATTCAAGCGCTTCTTTGGCCTCTGGTTGACTACTGCTCCTTAGCTTTTTGCAAAATCTCGGCTGATTAGGACAAGAGGCTTCAAGTAGTATTAAATGCAGGAATCCGCTATATTTTTGGTACTCGAAGAGATGAACACATCACTCCTTACAGGCGCCAGCGTTCCTGGATTACTAATTTTGATCGGAGACTCTACTTTGCTGCCACTCTGTTTTACAAATTAAATCAGAGTAGTCCATTCACATACTGAGCAGGCACGGTGTCAGAGAGGCAGCCGGCAATCTCGTGAGCACTTTTTGTGCGGGGAAATTTCCCGTCACAAACTCCCCCCTCCCCAAACCGAACCACGTCGTAGGCGTGCACCGGTGGTTTACAACCGAAGTGTCTCGTATGCTACAGAGGTCTGCCTATTCTGCAACCCCCCGGCACTATGCTTCCAAATATTATTGGAGTAAAAGAGAAACAAAAACAAACAAAACAAAAAAAAGAAAAACCTAGCTCTGCACTAAAATATACAATCACGCAATAACCACCACCAGTCGATTCACCTGCGTCATTATCTGGAAAAAATAGACTGAAGTTATAAATTCCCTTCCCCCGGTTGTTCTCCCGAAGCCCTGGCCCCACGGAAAGTTAAGGTTTTATGAATTAGAGTTCGTTACCAGACACTTACTACGCCATTTCTTGGTTTAGTCTCCATTAGCGCTTTCTCCGCGCTAGTAGGTTATGTGTTGGGACTCCCCTCCTTGCTTCTCTTCTCTCCATGTTGCCTACTCTCTTTCGCTATCTTCGCTCTCTCTGCTATTCGCCACTCTTCTCTGTTGCCTCTTCGCCATCACTTCCCTTCTTCCTCTACACCATCCTTCTCTCTCCTCTGTATTTTTCCCGTCTATTTCGAGGGATACCTCGAGAACCCCTCCTTTATTCATCCCTCCAGTCACACTTTTCACGGTGGTCTGTCCTTCCTTCAGTTGGGACGCGTACCTTTCCGCCACCTTGGATCCGGCGAGCGATATCATGGCTCCTGAGTCGAACAGAGCTCGGTAGGTTGTGCCTCCCAGCACGACCTCTATAAAGGGTTGGTTTTCTGTACTCATATCAGCCACTTGATTGTCCCTCTTCTCCACCTTCGGGGTGATGATCGGTTCGGACTCCGAAATGCCATCCAGAAATGCGTCCATCGTCTCCGTAACTATCTCTACCTCAATCTCCTCTTCTCCCGTTGGTTATCCTTGCTGCTTTTCTTCCGCCGTTTCGTCTTCCTTCTCACTCTCGCCCTGCACATACCCTTCCTTTGCTGGAGGTGCGTCCAGTTCCTTTGTCTATCTTCCTAGAAGCGGTTCACCTTCGTCCTCCATCTGCGGGTACCTCTTCACTCGACAATTCGATAACTTCATATTCTTCATTCCTTGTTGGTATGGGCGCGTGCTCTATTAGGTTTCCTCGCTCTATTCGTTGGCCTAACAACTTCTTCGGGACTGACTCCGTTCCTCTCGCTCTGCCAGGTCCTTCGGTCTTCTCGTCTACTACCTGGGGGGACCCTCGTCGCTGTTCGTCGGATGTGCCTTTCTCCTCTTTAGTCACTTCTTCCGCCTCCCCTCTCACCTTCTCATTTCCTCCTGCCCTTCCTGGCCCACCGATTTGGAAGGCAACTCCTCCCGGTCCACAGATCTGGCAGCTCCGGTTTTCCTTCAAGGCTGGCCGTGGTCGCAACGGACATTCCTGTGCAATATGTCCAATCTGCCGAGAGACGTAGCACTCGCGCTTCGAGCATGGTATTGCTCGATGTCCGGTCTCTTGGCAGAGATAGCACGCGCCAATGAAACGAGCCTCTTCCCCAGGATTGGTTCCACCCCGCGGAGGATAGTTACGCCTCGCGTAATCCCTACTTCTCCCGTTCCCTCCGTTGTTGTTCATTGGGGGTCGGGAGGCATTCCAGGTAGGCCTCTCGTTGTTTCCAACGGTAGGAAGCACGTTCACCCCTCCCCCTAGCTCTGGTGTAGTTGGATACGTTGTGTTCGGTGTTGGGCTCGTTGCTGGTGGATTTGCCGAATCGCCATTGGTGTTGCGGATGGAGTGACTACTGCCGGAGTGTGACTCACAGCTGCGACTTCCTCCTTAGCGGGACGGTGGGTAGATTTCTGTGCCATGGATCCTTTCTGCCCCTTCCGTTTATTACTTGCGCTAGCGCTAGTATCCTCCGACCACTCGATTACTTCCATAACGGCCACTTTCGCCATCTACGCGGTGATTCCGAAGGATACTGCTCCTGGAAGTCGCATCTTTTTCTTGGGGGCGGTGGTAGGTATCGCTCATGCATCTCCTTCTTCCTCTCACATCTACGTCCATACCTTCCTATGTCCGCCAGACTGTATATCTTCTTGTCCTCCATTGCTTTCCGATATTCGAGGAGCAGATTGCGATAGGCTAACGCTATCTGCTTGCTCTCACTTGGTGGACGTCGGAAGTGGCCGACTATGTATTTGAAACACGTGAGGAAATTCTCCACCTTTTCCCCTTTAGCTTGAGTTCGCCGACGCAGTTCATCTTCTAGCTCCTCATGGTTCAGTCCTTCAATGAACTGTCGTCCGAACGCTTTCTTGAACTCTCTCCAGGTCGCAATTTCTCGGTACACTGTCTGATATCATACTTTGGCTCGGAGTGAAAAAGTGCATGACACTGCTCCCAACAGATCGTCGCCTGATAATCTCGATTTCCGCTGGCATTCCTCCAATTGCTTGAGATATTCCTCCGGTCATTCTCTCCCTTCGCCAGAAAAGTGTAGTTTCCAACTCTGTAGAATCTTGATGCACTTCAAGTCGGCTGCGTCATAGGGTCTCCTTCTTCTCGTATCTGGACTCGCTGTCCGATTCGCTACTCCCCCTTTCTTGCTCTATCTCTTGGTTTCTCCAGTTCGGATTCGCTGTTGCCGTTCTTCTGCCGAGTTTGTCCCTTCCCTCTTCTTTTAAGGGCGCATCGCGTCACTTCCTTCTACTCTTCCGCACTATCCTCCCCGCTATCATGTTCTTATCTACACCACGATGCGTACTTTCTCCTGTCTTGGAAAGTGGGTTGGATTGGTTTGGGTTGAGTGTTGACAGGTTACTTCCTCTATGGATAGTTTAGTTGGTTGTACTGTTACTTTGGAGGGTGATTGTCTTGCGGCTGGGCTCCTCCCACCCGTCCCTCTTCGGTTGAGTTTGGTTTAGTTTTTCCTTCGACCGTAACAAACGCCTGGTCTTACCTCTCTCTTGTTCAGCTTCCGGTTCGTCGCTACTCCCTTCGCCATTGTTCCACCCATCTTGATATAGTTCTACGTGGACTGATCCAGGTCTTGCGCAGGTGCCTGGTTCCGGATTGATCAGTCGCTTCGGTGGGGGTATAACTTCGGGTTCCTCTGGTTGCGTGATTTCCGGTCTTACTCCCACCAGAGGGGGTGACGGTAGGCTTGAGGACACATCCATATCCGGAGCTCTGCACGAAATTGTTCGGGAAACCCGCCTTCGCCTAGAGATACTGTATCTCTACCGACCCGATCCCCCAGTGGGTCAGATTTCCTAGCAGATGACGTCGTAATTCGGGTGTTACTTCTAGGTAGCACCTCCATTCTTCCCCCGGATGGTTTCTGGCAACGGCATGCGTCACAGGCGGCGGCATTGACCAGATCGGTCTGGGGTTCGTATAGATTGGAGACGTGGTGGTCGTCGTGATGGTATTTAGGATCGGCACTGTTGCTTCAGTTGTTCCGTCTCTTCTCTGCTCTTGCTCCTGCTCGTTCGATGCCATTACCTCCTCCAACGTATCCCCCTGACTCTCGCTTATTTTTGGCTTCCGTCCGCGTCCTGATTTCACTTTGCGCGGCTGTTCTTCTTCCAACATCTCATCTCCTCCCCCTTGTTGCTCCACTTCTTCATCACTCGCGTACCAGGGCAGGCCCTCGTTCATGGGCTCCAGTTCCAATATCCTTGACCGCAATAATCTATCTTGACGATGGGTAACATCCCCGCGCACACTAAGTCCTTTCCATTCAAGTTCCGCCTTGAGCTGTTTGCTGGAAAGCCGGCCAACCTCATAGCTTATTGCTCGTATCTCTCAAGACTTCATCAACTTTTCCATTTTCCTGATGTGTCGTTCCATCCCCGGTTATTTTTTGGTTGTCGCTCCTTATCTCGATTCCTCTCTCTCTACGCCACTTGCGTAGACTCGCTCCAAAATCACTCCCCCCCCCCCCCTTTTTTTGTCGGTCGTTATAAGACTTCCCCCAAATCGCAGGGAAACAATATACTCGCACGTGAGAGCGTCGGTGCTCTCTTCCGAACTTCGGAAATCGGAAAAAACTCACTGTTACGAAACGAAACAAGATCGATGGGTGTTCGATGGAAGGTCGGGAAATGCAAAAATACGTGGGCCGCCTCAAAAGCGCAATCACGCCAATCTCTCTCCCCGCCACTATCCTGCCAAGCAATTGTGTGTCTCACCGTCTACTATTGTATCAAGTTGTAACAGGTTATAAAGCATATATAATGAGATAATTATAAAGTACGTCACTCTAGAGATTACCGTTTATTACCTGAAAAGAACTAACAAAAAATATTAAAATATCTTGTGTTGCTTTTGCACATACCCTCCTGCAATTACTTTCGCTTCGGTGAGACACACGTCGAGTTTAGGAATCCCAGGGTCTAACCTGAGCCAACGAGACAGACGGATCGTCCTCTCTTGTCCGCCTTGTTACGAAAGGTTAAGGGCCCGGAAATTTCCTCGAAATAATTTTATTGAATTTAATATTAAACCCAATATATAATTTCAAATATTTTAAACTGTAACAATTTTAATACATAATTATAATTAAATATATATTTAATAATAAAATAAAATAAATTTGTTTTTTAGATATATATACACAATAGATATGATAATATTAAATTATGTATGGTGAAATCCTTCCTGTGGTGCACCAGCTCAATTGACTTCGGTTCACAATCTCTCGCTCGCTCCGGGTCTCTCTCTCACTTCGCACGCCTTTTATTTTATTCCTAACTTTCGTCGCGTATTATCGCAATACTTTCTCGAATTTCCCCCGAAATTGAAAATCGAAATCAAATTTTCAAGTAATTTAATTCTTTATTTAACGATATTTTATTAAATTTCAAATATTTTAAATTCACTTCTTGAATGCCCCCCCCCCTTTAATGGAAAATCGAAATCAAAATTTAATTTAATTCAGTTGTTTAAGGGGGGTGACACCTTTAAACCCCTCTCATCAAAATGATCTGTAAAAGAGAAATTTCAATTATTAATAAAATTTGTAACAAATATACTAAAAGAATGTTATATTTATAATACAATAAGCTAAAAATGGAAGTTCTCGACCTACATTGCCCCAATATATGAACATTTCAAAATTTAGGCTTTGGCGTAACCTACAGGTCCACAGAGGTGATGGATTTTAATCCGGTTGGGCTTAAATTATTGGTATTTTATGTAATTTAGGGCTGAGAAGTTTCACGTACCAAAATTATTTGAGTAAATAATTTCTTTCAGCCAAAAACTGCTTAAAATTCATTAAAAAATTCAAAACTATGATTTTTAAGCAGATTTTGACTGAAAAAATAATTTACTCAAATAATTTTGATACGTAAAACGCTTCAGCTCTAAACTGCATAAAATACCAACAATTTAAGCCCAACCAGATTAAAATCCATCGCCTCCATGGACCTGTAGGTTACGCCAAAGTCTACATTTTGACATTATATAGAAAACAGCTTTAAAGATGAAGTCATTAAAATGCTTGTTCTTTTCATTCGCACTCCTTTCTTTTCTCTAAAATATTAAAAAGTATTTTTATTAGTGTTGTCGCCTTTGTTTTATAACAATGGGGCGAGCGTTGAAAGGAAAGGGATTAGGAGACGAAGGCACTAAGAAAAGAAACCGTTTATGCTATTAACAAAATTGATTCTGATTTATTAAATCATAATAAGTGTGTC
>JAYJLV010080089.1:0-14430 GCA_036873485.1 Torymus texanus
TAATTTTATGATAAGCGTGATTTTAACTTACGTTGACCAGAAATTCTGCCCAGAATCTGCTCAATTTTCTACCAGGGTACTAACGCCTGTTTTCTCAGTGTAGGCATATTGAAAATATTATAAAAAAAACTAAATACTAGATATTTATTTTTGCAAAGATAACAAAGATAATGGATTGTGAAACTTTGATAAAAATATACTATGCTTTCTTCCATAGTATAATAAACTACGGGATAATTGAATTACTTGGGGTGGTGCGTACAATAATACCTTGTATCCAGTGCAAAAAATTCAAACAAAGATCTTAAAGATTATTAGCAAAACTCAATTTCTTGACAAAAAATACCCCCCGTATATTAATCAATTATTCACGATAGAATTGGTAATGTATCGTTACGAAAACCTTAAAGACGAGTTCACCAAAAGTTCCTCTAAGACTAGAAATAAGAATATCTTACTGCCAAAAATGAGAAAAGATATATGTAATAAAAATAGTTATATAGTTGCAATAAAAACTTATAATACTTTGAATATGGAGTTAAAGTGTTTAAATTTAAAAAAAGCGCATATAAAAAATAAAATAAAAAATTTTGTTATGTTTGAATAAAGTTTAATATAGCTGAATTTCGAGATATTTCGGTTAAACCTTATGTTAAAACTTACAAGTTCTATATTCAACAATATATTTAACCTAATGGATTAGTTTTAAGTTAGTTTCTAAGATTTCATACCCGCCTATATACTATGTAACCGCGATTACATCCTATAGGATTTACAATGTACATAACAATGTAAAATTATCTGGTCAATAAAAAAAAATATTATGTCATTCTATATGAAAAAAATATATTATTTCCCCCATTAAGACCCTCGGATTTAACGACTACCACGTATATATAAACATCGAAATATTGAAAATTCTATAATTTACGTATAAAAATGTCTTGTATTTCCTGGTTGGCAAATTGCGTTCTTCAAAATTCGTTCTTTGAAATAATAACTTGTACTTCAAACCGCTTCTCTCCACGACGGTCTGCGCCGCTGTATATAGCCGTGAGGCTTTTCACTTACCGAAATCGTCGGCCTTTTGAAGCTGGAATAAAAATACAAAGTCATGAAAATTTGCTCAATTTGTTTCAATACCGGAATTCATGCCTTCGAGGTAGAGACGCACGAGCGCGACTTCACCTTCTGCAAGTCCCTTCGAAGGCACCTTTCGATGGGGCTGCCTGTCTTGAGCACTAAAATTTCTATACTAAAAAAATTCATAGCGATAAAAGTTTCCGTTCATGGTTCTGCTCATTTTCTATATATTTATAAGCGAGTTTCAGTGGTTCATGATGTAGATGAAATGCAATAATTCGTGAGATATATCATTCACTGATGCTGATGATAATATTAAGATTTTTCATAACAGATTCAATATAATGCTAATCTAAGTTTTTTTGCATATAGAAAAATTCTTTATAACTTTGTAAATGCCTATCATTGATATCAGAATTGTACGTTCCCTGTAGCTGAAATATAATTATTCATAAACCAATGTAACATTTGTCGTATAAGCCATCATCTATACTCACTAACAAATACATCAAAACAGTAAACGAAAAATTCCACTACAACTTCTTCTTTGATCCTCGTTTCCCCGGCAAAAGCCGCACCGATTCGTCATCATCCCCATATATTATTACCCCCGATATATTAACGCGCAGCCCTCTACTTTCCCGAAATTCGTCGTACTTCGCTGCTCCTCCCGCATCTATATACACTCCCCATCTCTAAGCAACGTCGTCTTTCTTGGCGCCTCTTAGACCCGCAATTACCCGAATAATAACAAAGCGCGGGGACTCGCTTACGCGCGCTCAAAGAAGCTCGCGCGCGGCATCATAATGCGTGCGAAGCGGCCATTCAATTTCCAGAGGTGTGCGAGCGAGCGCGAGGAGGTGCCAGGATAATAATAGCAAACGCGCACGCGCGCTCGTAAAAGTCGAGCGAAGGCTTATTTCTCTCTCTCTCTTTCTCTTTCTCACTTTCTGCTCGACGCGGTTATGAAGGACAACCACAAATGTGTAGGGGATGCCAGTCGGAGCGGCCGTTGAGTTTGAAGTTAGGAGGTTTGGCGTTTTGGTTTTTGTCAGGTTTGGCGGTTAGCTGTACATATATATATATATATATGAAGTTACGAAGAGAATTTATCGTTAATGGAAAGTTGATATAGATGATTGTGTTGAGGTGGAATGAAAGTTATGCGGGCAATGATTTATGCTCGTGTATTGAAAATGAAAGGATGAAATTCTTTAGCGGCGGTCGAAGTTAATAATTTATTTATTTATGATATTCGGTGAAGTCAATTTTAAATTTAATTCTTTTGCATATGTCGCAATAATATATATCTACAATATGGATGATAAATTTAGGCCCGAGAAGTAAATAAATTGAAGTGCTCAACAGCGATATAATAAATAAGAAACTTCCCAACATTTATTGATAATATTCGAATAAGAAAATTTATGCAACAACAATTCCGCAGCCGCGTGCGTTCACACAGGAGCCTCTTACAAAAGAAACGAAAAGTATTAATAATTCCGTAAAAAATCTATTTTCACTCTAACTAAAGACACACTTCACTTCATACGCTTCCCCCCTTTTACCGAGGCTGCCGCACGAGCCGCTCGTAAACAGCCGAACGCCTCCTCTTTTCCTCCCTTCTTGCACACGCGCGCGCACTTGGCGAAATTACCCGCGCACGCGCGCGAAAAGCCCAGCGTTAAAAATTGTGCCTTTTAGCTATACGTATATACATCGATGGTGCCTGGCAACCACGCGTAATTGCGGAAAAATGGGCGGCTCTCCTTTGAGTGCATGTATTGCGAAACTTCGGAATTCCGGAAAGCAATCAGCATCGGTTGTGAAGATTCGCAACGGAATAAGAAGTAATTTTTTGCTGTTGAGGTTATATTGCGACTGTGCGCGTGTGCGATGTTTAATTCTTCGGCATATATATAATACATAATAGCGAAAAACGCGCGCTGGCTCATTGCGCACAATTTTATAAATTTCAGTTTGCAGCTCATGATCTCTTTTGAAATGAAAAGTGAGATTAAAAAAGTTTAATGCAATAAATTCACTTGGTCAAGTGTGAGCAGAATGATAAATTGGCCCCACTAATTTTCTGAACAAACTTAATTTTCACAAAGCTTATTTTTTATGTCAATTTTTTAATCATTTTATTGCACGAAGTTTAATTATAAGGACATTTGCATATAAAGTGCGCGGCTGTTTCGAATGGAAAAACTTTCATTTTTCGGACATTTTATTTACGACGCTGAAAGAATAACGCATGTATGACAAATTGGGAGATGATAATGTCCCGTAATTGCCGTAATCAAGGTTGAAAGTTATATTTGCTCGCGTATACAATTTTGACACGTTTTTATACGTAAATATGCAAATTTTTTTAAAAATATGGCATCTTTAATTCGCGTTTTACGTAACATGTTTTCCTCGAATTGGTACATTTGTAGCTGAAAATTACAGGGCTAAACTTCTTGCCTCTCCTCTATAAAACGTCGTTGAACGAATATAAAAAAACCATCACATCCGTTACATAAATCTCCCAAATAAATTCTTTGCAATTCCAAAAGACGCGAGACCCTCAGAATACATTCACCCGATAATCCCCGAAACTTCTCTCACACCCCGGCAACTAACTCATTAGCATACACGTGGCGCAGGGAAAAGGCGCGCCGTGTTGCAGCGTTGCAGAAAAAAGCCGGAAATAAAAGCACCCCGCCGCTCGAGAATCCAGCGACCGTGAAGACAGAAGAAATATCCGGGGGTACACGTTTAAGTGTGCGTGCACTTATATACCCCGTGGACGTTATAGTGCCATATGTCGCGTGCACCGGCGGATTTCACGCACTAGCCGAGCAATTAGTATGTATACACTATATGTGCCAGGGCGGGGGTGAATACCGACAGACGCTCATGCGACGGAATCCGGGAAAAACAGCCGAGTCGGTGCGTAGGGCGTACTTATACACGTAGGCGGTGGTTCGGTATGTATAATGCGCGTAAATCAGAACGCATATCGATAAGAGCTCAACAAGTTTCTTTGTTCCCTGTTACCGAGACGCACCGCTAGCAATTTATCCCCCGGAAACGTCACTGTCCAATTATTAATCACCGAGCTAACCTCCCCCGCTCGATCAATCACACGCAGCCGACTCTCGTCCAATCATCGAAACTCGCTTCCCAACAAGAAGGAGAAAAAGAAACCTATATGCGTGCGCACCCTATCATCTCGCTCAGCTGCGGCCTCATCAAAAATCTCAGGTACGCTTTCTTTCACGCGTATAACCCTTTTTTCCGGGCCTCAATGCACCTTTTTCCGGGGCCGTGAAAAGTGCAAAATCATCCCCCATCAACCCTTCCATATATCGACGAGCGAAGAAGAATACACAGAGGGAGAGACGCGTGAATGAGACGTCGATGCGATGAGTATCGGCGCAGCTGCTCCAACAACACCGCGCTCTCTCCTCTTGTGCACACACACTTATACATATATATATATATGCGGCGCGTAAAGAGTCGGCCCCGCTTACTTACACCCTCTCCAGGACTTGTTCACGGCGTTTTTCGCGCCACGCAGGTATATAACAGTGGTCTTTTGGCACGCGCTCGATCTCTCCACCCTTTCTCCTATACACACATGCGCGCGCGCTTCTTTCCTTTATTTGGGAGATTTTCCGGGCACACCGCGTCGTATATTTATTATACCGTATCCCCTTTCTCTCTGTATCCCCCTTTATTGGTCCTCGATCTCCACACGCGCGCCAGCGCACTTTGTCCACCCCCATTGTGCCTTTCTGCACCTCGCCCCCACACACACACAAGTCTCTCGGCATTTCGCTCCCCGGCGGAAGGGTTGTTACCCGCACCCGACCCTTTTCGGCGCGTGTCACGCGTCCCCTTCTCTCTCTTGAGCGACACAATGCTGCAGGGATTTTTCTTTCGGCACTAGCTGGAAAAGGCGAACACCCACGTGCGGCTAATGGAGCGCGCGCGCGCTTACTCGAGCCTGTGCGCACACATGCAGATTATTTTTCATCGCATGCTTCCGGGGGATATGTGCGGGTGCTGTACGTATATATATATATATATATATATATATACACACGCGCGCGCACCGGATATGCGCTTCGCGCTTTTGTGAGTGTCCGTATTTTTTGGGGAGGAAAAGGGTTTTTTCGAGGCGAATGCGGAAACCCTTTACTTTTTCAACTGTTTTCAATTGCCGTGAGGGGATTTTCATAGTATATTGGGAAGGAAATGATGGAAGCGATATGCGGGGGATGGTCGATTTTCTTGTCAAGGATTCTTGTTTTCGTTCTCGTTATTGAAAAAGACATAAAATAGTATACAATTTTTCTCAAGTACACTTTTTATTTTCAGCGCCTTTCTCTTAAGACGCGGATAAGGCAAGCTGCAGCTGTCTTGAAATTAAAAATTGTACATTTCCTTTTACACCTGTGTCTCTCGTTTTTTTTTTTTATTTTCTGTCCTTTACAATCCATACAAACAAAATATAAGATTTGAAACGTTCTACTAGCCAACTGTAATACAAAATCATCTCAACTCCCTTCGAAAAGCAAATAAACTTATATAATCAAGCCAATCGACCTCCCGAGTCCTAAAAATCCCAGAAAATCCCGATAAATCAAAGTGCAGAGCGCGCACATGTTTCGACGAAAGCGAGCGAAAAAAAGGGAGCGCGGCACAACGCTGCAGACTGGCGGGCATCGTGCAACAGGCGGCGGAGGGAGGGGAGACCGGCACATTGTGTCGTCACGGCGCATATACAGCACGACGATATGTGCACAGCCGTGCGCGGGGGTGGGCGCACGCGCGCAGCTGCCCCGTAACAGGCGCATAAGGTGACGCCTGTGCGTGCGTGCGCGCAGGTCGAGATATATATATACGTATGCGCACATCCCCCCTCGGGCGACAAACAGAGATATAGCGCGCGAGTTTCTCGGAGTGTACGCTCCTGCTTGTGTGTACGCGCAACTCGAGCGGTTGCACGGGGATTTCCGGAGGTGTCGGGGAGAGCTGATATTGCGCGCGAGATGGGATTTTTGATAGTTGTGTTTGGGTTGGCTTACGTATGGGTGGCTCGAGGTTGCGGGAGCAATAAAATATTCTAGTAATTCGACTAGTAATTCGAGTATTGTTTAGATCGGCAAAAAGTAATTCACAATTATCAATCAAAAGTCGATTCTTAAATACTACTTGCTTCACTATCGAACGATAAACCTTTAAGCGCTCTACTGTTATTCCGCCTCGCACCCCTGAAGCTCGATCTACATAAAAACTGAAAAAAGAAAAATCCCGTACACACACTCCGGACTGCAGCGAGCTCTCGCCGCCCAATCTAGCCTTTCGCCACAAAGCCAATGAGGCCCAGGCCTTCTCGGCTTTCTTAAAGACATTGCAATTATATCGCGAGAGCGAAAAGCCCCCGAGGACACACGAGGTTCCTACGGGTCTAACGATCATCGCCGCGCGTATAATACCTTTCCACGCGGTAATAGTCATCATCATCGTCGTCGTCGTCATCGAGGAAGCGATCTATCAATGGGCTACCGTGCGTGCGCTGCAGCATCGCGACAGGCCTATACTTCAACCCTTTCCTCGCCTAATATATAAAGCGCGCCGAATAAGAATACACGTCTCTCTAACACAAAGCACGCGTGCGCGTGCGCGTGTGTGGGTAATACGCGATTTCTACGCGCACCGTGTTATTAGCCCTTGAGGGTATACGGGGAGAGGTAATTATTATTCGGCGGCCCCGTTGTAATTTTCGGAAGTGCACGGGCGCGCGCGCGCAAGCGGGTAAGGGGGAGCGGATTAGATTAAGGGAGCGATGCGCGCGCGTATATAACGTGCAATTATATGTGTATGGCGCTCGAACGGGCGCACGTGCGCGCGCACAGCTTTCTTTTTCTTGTTGTTGGATGATTGGGGAGAGTGTTTTGATCGAGAAGTAAAGGATGGGGGGAGAGAGGAGAAAAAATGGGAGATCGTATCGACGGGGTTTGATAGATTCGATGATGGTGGTAAGTGAAAATGTTGTCGTGCACGTGCAGAGGGGTGCGCGAGGCCGTGCGGACGAAAGGTGAGTCGAAGAATTTCGAAGATTAATAGTCAAGTTGATTAGCTGAACGGGGTTGTGGATTAACATAGCGTAAGTTTACGACTATCGTTGTACAGATATTATTTCTTACGTATAACTACTTCGTTTTCAGTTGTCAGTAATTTATTTATATAGACTCTACTGAACAGTTTTAAAAACAGTCATTATTATAAGTTCGAAATTATTTGGTAGTTTTCTGTTCAGAAAGTGTTGGAAAAATGACTCGTTCTTAAACTACAATGAAATAATCTAAAAATAATCGACGCTGCCATATGAGTGAATTCTAATAAAAGTGTATGTAGCTCTCTTATTCTTATTTTATTTAATTTTTCAAGTAGTATGAATGATTTCATTTCATAGGTGGTTGGCTATTATTTGAAGAAGAGTCTTCTTTTAACATTTTCGTTAAAATACGACTAGAAATAGCCATAATTCAAGTTTTTTAAGAGCGTTACAGTTTACTACTCTAGATTTTTCCTGCTTGGACGTCCAAAAGCATATCCTAAAATCGCTGACCCGCAGATAGTACACTCTCCTACTGACAGTTTTGAGAAATCGTAATAATAATATAGTTCTTAATAGTCATCACAGAAATAATAAATTTAAACCGAGAGAATTTTCGTGAAAAACGATTTGGTAATAATTACAGTGGAATCCCGATAATTATTTGACGTTTACCAAACAATCACGGTATATATGTGTATATATAAAATTACTTGGTTACACTATACTTGGTTAAAAAATGAAATATTTATTAATCATGTATCAAAATACATTTGATTTTCCACGAATATTTTTGTGGAATGCACGTATGTCACATCTATGTAAATGTCGCTCCCATCATCCTTAGACTTTGATCAAAAGGCAATGGCTTATAAATTTATTTTTCTCATGCCGAGCGATTAAAATATGGGGATTTACATGGAGATGGTATACGAATGTGTAGCTAGCTGTCATGAGATTAAGACAGAAGTCACTTGACGCCGATTTCTGTGCAGGTGTGAGGCTTTCACGCACGACGGTTTCGTATTTACATTCGGCTGCGCGAATGTGCGCAAATATAAATCGGCGCCTACCCGATACGTATACGCATACGTACACACACACACACACTATGGATAACTTCATATCAACTGTTCAGTTCCAAATTTTATAATTGCTCAAAATGGATTTTCCTAGTTCTAAATTAGCCTCAAAATATAACGCTAGAGTTTTAGAGCAAAATATTAAATTATTCAAAAGTAAGAATCAATTAAAAATTTTATAACTTCGATTTTTATCAAAAAACATCAATTTTCATGATATTTTAACTCAAAAACGTGAAACTTTTGTAGTACACATTAAATAGGAAAAAGTTTGCAAATTGTAACTAGAATGGCTCAGAATTTTTCCAGATCGATGCTAGTTATTTTACTAATTTGTATGTGATAGACCACCATATAAAATAAAATATGCTTAGGGCGAATGCGATCAAATGAATTTTCATAAATATTTTTTAGTAATTAGATTTATACCTTACATAGTGTTGAAAAAGACTTATAGGCTTAGCAGAGAATAAATTTGTCGACAAATCAGTTCTTGCAACATGTTACGGGTGTTACATGTAGAAGTTTGATATTATTCAAGCAATAAATATTTTTTATAATTATATTTTACAGCTGTGGTATATATTATATTATAGAAGAAATTCAAAAACCAAATTTTGTGGAATTAACATCAAAGATATAATTAATAAAGTTGTGTTTGATGTTAGTCATGTGTTTTTTTCAACCGAAAACAGGCTTTTTTCACTCTTTTGACAGTTTTAATTGCTTGTAAGTTCTTTCCATTATCAATTTGCATCTTCAACCAGGTCTTGTTTTAAAGGTAACATTTTTTACTAATCTTTTAATCATTGTTGAAGAAAATTCATTTGATCGCATTCGTCCTAAGCATATTTCATATGGTGGTTTATCACATACAAATTAGTAAAATAACTAGCATCAATCTGGAAAAATTCTGAGCCATTCTAGTTATAATTTGCAAACTTTTTCCCATTTAATATGTAATACCAAAAGTTTTACGTTTTTGTGTTAAAAAATCATAAAAATTGATGTTTTTTGAAAAAAAAAACAAAATTTTCAATGGATTCTTACTTTTGAACAATTTCATATTTTGCTCTAAAACTCTAGGGTTGTATTTTGAGGCTAATTTAGAACTAGGAAAATCTATTTTGAGCAATTTTGAAATTTTTAGCTGATTAGTTGACATGAAGTTATATATATATATATATATACACACACACACCCACACACACACACACACACACACACTGGGGGGAGTATCCCCCTACGCATTCCGATTATCAACCTTCCAGGTTTAGTGAAATATTCATTTAATTTTTGTTCTATTTCTTTTAAACATCATATAAATAATTTCTCTTTTATTTTATATCTACATTATCTATATTTTATTTTGTGAAATTTGTTTTGCATTTATAAGGGTATTATTCGCGATTAACCGAACGATTTTAATTTTCATACTTGTATAAATCCATACTTACAAGAAGAATCTATAGTTACATTCACAGTTACACATAATAAGTAGTACAGTAGTATTAAAATAAGTGTACAAGTAAGTACAAATAAGTAAAGGCAAATAATATAAATAAGGCTTTAATAAGCGATTAACAGATCTAAGAACTGATTCAAAAAGCATGAGTTAAAGAAATCAGCTGACAGTTAGACATGTGTTATATTTCTGTATTTCAACACTAGTTTGATTTTATATTGGAAAGATTGATACTTTGTGTTTTTCTATCAATCTTTGCATTTTTTTAAGGACAGTACATATGGAAATTCTGTTTAAATCAGTGGTGAAATATTTTAAAGACAATTCATCAAGTTGTGCACAGCAGTTTTAGCAAAGCTATTTAATATTATTTTATGCAGTATATGAAATAATAAAAAGTTGATCATAGTAGGGTGATGAGTAAAAAAAATGAAATGTCGAAACTGTTGTAATAAATGTGATGTGATTACTAGTTTTAAGTTAAAACAAGAAAAAAAATAGTTCATTACTTCAGTAAATTATTAATAACTTTAGGTGGTTATTTTCGTCCTCTGTGTATTATATGCACGTTCAAGTGTATAGGAGACGAGGGAAGAGAGGGGTTAGGATTTGGAAGAAGGAGACAAAGGGTCGACAAATTTGAGTGGTTTGAGTTCACGAGTTTTGCGTGAAGGGGGAAGTTTTCGTATAGTCTGTGTAGAGGTAGTAGCTGAGATACCTAATTTGCAGAGCGGAAATCCGATACTTTTCGGTGTACAGTGGTTTTAGTGTGACTTGCAGCATCTTTCACTGGCCTATACAGTTTAAATTTTTCAAATAGGTATATGAAAAACAGATGCGAATATTGTTGAGCGTTTGCACTACAACAATTACAGAACTTTCAATCATATAAATGTCACGCTCTAAAACATTATGTATCTCTTGGTAGAAAATTAAGTATATTTTACAGTTAATTAAATGAAAGGAGTTTTAGAAAAAGTCATGATATAAAAGTAGTATAAGTCCCTTAAAATACCCATTTTATGAAGTGTAAATATCAATATTTATCCCGATTACAATGTAATCGTAAAATACAAACTATGATCGTTATTAGCTAGGAAGTTAACTGAAAAATAGCTAATTTATGGTTGTAATATTCCCACAATAGGATTGGTAGCAAACAAGACATTCCGATCAAAACATCGAAACTTTAATGGACAAGAGCGCACCGATATTTTCGCTTCCACCCATATACGACAGCCAAGAAAAGCAAAAAAATAACGACGTCACGCGCACGTACAGCATCCATGACGCAACCATTGGTATCGCCTCGCGCCCGCGTTGTCACCGAGAACGTTAATCACTCAGCTCAGTCCCCGAAAGTAAAAGAAGAACTGCGCTTTTGAAAGAACGACCGACGACGACAATAATTTCGCCGTCTCATTACCCGCGCGCGCCTCTTATACACGTAGAAAGTCAAAGGCATATACATACAGGTATACACGTTTATTATTTAAGAAGCAGCGCGAGCGCACACGACTCGTTATAATTACCGCAACTCGATCGCGCAGCTACCGCATTACGGCGAAATTTCAATATCATCGACAAAGCGGGTATAGGCGCGTGCAGAGCGAGAGTGAGAGAGTGAAGGTAGGGCGCCAGCGGCACGCGCGTATAATATACAAGCTTGCGTCAGAGGCGCACGTGTGCGCGCCGCGGCCGATGAAAAAAAAGTGGTCGATACCTTTTACACTGAGGCCGCATCGTATTATACGCCGAGAGTATGTGCGGACTACTTTGGACTGACTGCGTTGTTGTTTTCGACGGATTTTTCTGGGCCACGAGGTTGAATGCGCCTGTGTGTGTATATATAGAGGCCATGCGGGCTTCCTGGAGTATTTCTATAGCACGAAAGAGGTATGGAAAATAGAGGTACTCGCGTTAGAGTTGTTGTCAGAGAGCGGGAAGATGGGGAGCTGTGAGCTCAAGTGTTGGCGATGGAGAGTGAGAGCAGAGCGCTATTACATAAATTAGGAAAGTCGTTTAACGGCTGAGTCGCTTCGGTGCGGATCGGTGTGAGGTTTGGCCACCTTTCTTTTATATCAAAGATCGAAAAAATTGTGGGCGCAGTAATTCAGCATTCAAGCAGATTTTATCAAGTCTATAGAAGTTTTTAAGCATAACTTTATAGATTTTCCGCCGTCAATTAAGATTATAAAAGCACATTTCATCTAATTTTCACGAGACATCTAAATCTACTTATTACCGCAGCTATATATTACTACGATAAATCTCCGAAATTTCCAACGCGGCAATACGTATACACTTTGATCCCGGTTAAATCACAACAACAACAACAACCGCACCACCGCCGCGTCATCAATCGCATCCCATCATCCTGATTAATGCTCACTCTCTCTTTCTCTCGCGACATGATCTCCCCCGAAGAGAAAAAAAACTTGACGTCGTCATTTCCATCCGATGAAAAATCACACTGCGTCATACGATATATACATATATCGTAGACGACAAAACAATCCGTTCCCCCCACGCACGCGCCGCTCACTAAAACTCCCATTAGCGCGCCCCGTCGCGAGGATCACGCGCGTACATACCTATATAGGAATGACAACAATGGGCCGGATAAGGGATAGAGAGAAAGAGAGAGAGAGAGAGAAAGGCGGTGTTTGGTTTCGGGGCTTTGAAGCCGAGAAGCCGGGAGGAGTAATTGGGGCCTCGTTTGACTGTGATTCGAGACGCTGCGCTCGCGTCTGTGTATAGGAAAACGTGGCTTGATGAACGCTATATGAGTGATGTGAATGGCGAAAATGAGGTGTTGGATGGAATAAGAGAGGAAAAAAGAGAGAGAGATGAGATGAGGTATTGAAACCGCGGTGTTCTGTTGCGTGCTTCGAGTGTGTATAATGGTAACGAGTGTACTTTGTTGAGATTTAACAAGCTCTTTTGTCATGTTCTGTATAAATGTGGATATATGTATAATTGTAAAGGCTATGTAACAAATGTTTCAAATGATTTAATAAATATATTTTCTTCAATTATAGCACGATGTGTGGAAGCCACCGTTTTCTTGGAACTCATTCAAGGGAAAAGACCGAGAAGCGAAAAAATTGAGAGGAAGTTTAACGAACTCAACATGAATAACGGTGGACTACTTGCATAAGGTGTTCTCGCCGAAGTATCGAATAGTAACGGACAATTTATCAAAGTGTCGTTTAACACGTTTGCATCCTCCACGTGTGACTGTTTCGGTGTGAAAACGATGCAGTACGAGAAAGAAAAAAACAATAATAGAGAAGAAATGAAAAACAGGTTTCTTGTATCTCTTTCTAATTATATCTCTCTTTGTCGGTAAAATATGTATTTCTCTACCCTATTTCTATGGTATTATTCTACCTAAAAATCTAGCACAAATTAATTCGATAAGTACTGCTCCACCACTTTTTATAATTCCTACCCTTTAAACTATAAAAAAAGAAACCTAAATAAAAAACCTAAACACGGGCTTGGCTCCCACTTCCCGATTCCCAAAACTTTCCAACACCACAGTTTCGCCAAATTTTTACTAAGCCCAACCACTTCCGACCTCAAAACTTGGCTGTACCCCACTTCTCTACCGATCCACCCCCCAAGCCCCCTAGCCTGCAGGCTAGCCCGTCGAGCTCGTGCCTCGCGGTATATCCGAGCTCTCCCGCCAAAACTACCCGCTCTATACTGCCATACATCTATACGTTTTTTCTCCACCAATGCGCATCATCATCCCTTCCCCGCGCGTGCGCGCATCTCGCTGCACGCGCGCGACGCGTGCGGGTTCTCGATTCGAGAGGGAAAGCCGAAGAGAGAGGAGGGTGGGCGGCTTTACAAAATCCAACTCGCGCACGCGCGCTCGTGTGTGTATGTATGCGTGAACACACCACCTGCAAGGGGGAGGCAGGTGTTAAGTTCTTCCGTCTCCGTCTTGAGGAGAGAGAGAGAGAGAGAGAGAGGGGGGGAGAGAGCGAACGTCGAGGCCTCGATTTATCTTTCCCGGTTTATCTGTCATTTTACTTATCTTCCGTTGCTCGCTCGGTCTTACCTTCGTTTTTTTCTCCTTTTTTCGTTTAAGGAGAGCGAGGCTTTTTCAAGTTGTTGTTTTTTGGGGAGAGGGAGAAGAGGAGGGAGGACGGCTGGGGTGAATAAGAAGAGCATTGTTCATGGATTGCGGCGGGGTGCGCTGGTTGGGTGGTGTTTTGTTGACTTTTCGCTTTGTACAATACTTTCATTCAGACGTGCACTGTGTGTTGCAAGTCGAAGGTTACGTGTGTACAATGAATTATGGAAAGGATGCAGTTAATTTTGTTAGATTAAGTGTTTGAAATCGGGTCGGTGAATGATTTTAATTTATTCCGGGATACAGCTGCGCCATGAGATTAGGAATGTTATAGATGATATAGAATTTGAGTAACGGCTTTTTGGTCATTAACTACATACCTAAATTGTATCATAGATAGGGGAAGTAAAATATTGAATTTGATACTACTTAATATCTTCTTTAATGAATATTGTTACTTTACCAATTCCCTTTTTTATAATTCAGTCCATAATAGCATAATTGCAGAAATAATAATAATAATAATAAATTGTCATTTATTGTAAGCCAGGTGCTTTACAAACATAATACATATATAAATATTTCGTGTAATACAATT